>JAYMTO010000732.1:0-10900 GCA_036898065.1 California macrophylla | reverse complement strand
ATATCTGTTGTTGTTGTTGCCTGTAATGAGGAACTAGGAAGGGGAAAGAAGAGGAGTTTTACCGAATTTCTGGTCGAGGACCTTGACGAAGGGGGCGAGGCAATTGGTGGTGCAGGAGGCATTGCTGATGATGGTGTCAGAGTGGCTGTAGAGTTCAGCATTAACACCAACGACATAGGTAGGAAGGTTAAAATCAAATTTACAAAGAAAGATAAGAATGTATGATGCCTACATTCGACAAGGAGTTCTGGTATGTATTAGCATTAGTAAAACCCCAAAGCCATCTACGAAGTGAAGCATTCTATATCAGCATTGGTGTGGTCAATGACCTCAAGGTTTCTCTATTTCCATAAGTATTTGGTACTGTTAACAAGTATTAACAATGACAACCAGTAGATGCACCTTTCACTTTTGAGATTGTATTTATCATCGCCTTCATTGCCGCCCCGTCCAGTACATATTGACAGGATTCGTGAGCCTGTTTCTGAATCTCTGCTTTACTTGGTTCCATGCAACTCTGCACTTCTTACTCAATCATGTTGGGTGCTTTTCAGCTTTAAGAATGCTTGATTGAGTGTGAAAGTAACTGGGGAATCACTTTATTACCTTGTTTCTAAGCAAACTATAGATACAGGAACTTGTGGATGCTTGACCTTCTGATACATAAAGAGGCTTCCTTTTTTCCCATTTCAATCTGTAGAACTATAGTGTGTATTATTGTATATGTTGGTCAAATGGAGAGTGCAGGGAAAGAGATGAACTGGGTCATCAAAGTTAACGAAGAACTCGAGAAAATGGTGGATGCTTCTACTGAAATGAAGTATTGGAAGAAGAGATCAATCTACAAGTTGCCTCCTTGCGTCACTGATCTAAATGAGAATGCCTATGGACCTCAGGCAGTCTCCTTTGGCCCTTACCACCATGGTAAAGCTCCTTTACGCCCGATGGAGGAGCACAAACGAAGAGCACTCATCTATTTCTTAAAGAGATCAAACAAGTCTCTTTCGTTCTATATCGAGTCTCTAGCTGAAGTGGTGCAAGAGATCAAAGATTCATATCATCCACTTCATTCCAAATGGGAAGAAGATGATGAGACGTTCCTGCAGCTGATGGTTCTTGATGGTTGCTTCATGCTAGAAATCTTGCATATTCATTCTCGCGCTTATGATGAAGAGTGCGGCTATGATTCGAGTGATCCTATCTTCAGCAAGCATGGTGAGCTTCATATCATGCCTTATATCAGACGCGACATGCTACTACTCGAAAACCAGCTGCCAATGCTGGTTCTTGAGAAGCTGTTTGACCCTGAAATGATTGGTTATTATGAGGTATGTTCCTTGCTTTTCCATGACAAATTCAATCACAACACAAGTTACTTAGTTTAAATTAATCTATGCTTTTGTGCTGATGCAGAAAGGAGAGTTCCTGAATGCAATCATTCAGAAGTTTCTGTCGTCGGGCGCAAGCGTGCTACCATTGGGAGATTGCTTGCATGTTTTGGATGTGTTTAGGAAGAGCCAGATTCAGAAAGGCCCTAGCAAGGTAACCAGAGAACCGAAGAGGCGGGGCAATGTTAGCCATCAGGTGATCAGGTCTGCAACAGAACTTGCTGAAGCTGGAATTCAATTCAGGAAGAGTCAAACAAGAAGCCTCAGAGACATATCATTCAATGGGGGAGTCCTGAGGCTCCCAGTGATCATAGTAGATGATTCCACTGAGTCCAACTTGCTGAACTTGATAGCATTCGAGCGCTTGCACGTTGGCGCTGGAAATGAGGTCACATCCTATGTCTTCTTCATGGATAACATCATAGACAACGAGAGGGACGTTGCGCTGCTGCACAACAAAGGGATCATCCAAAATGCCATAGGAAGTGACAGAGCTGCAGCTGACTTGTTCAACTCACTCTCCAAGGATACTACATTGGATCCGGATAGCAAATTAGGCAGTGTGCACGAGAAGGTCAATCGTTACTGCAAGAAGCGCTGGAACAAGTGGCGCGCCAATCTCTGTCACACATACTTCAGAAATCCATGGGCCATAGTGTCTCTCATTGCTGCAATCTTGCTCTTTGCACTCACTATAGTTCAGACTTATTATACCATTTATGCTTTCTATAATCCAAGTGATGACAGTGCTTCCCCCTCAGCTCCTCCTCCTGCGCCCGCTGTGGCTTCTTCGAGGCCCCCTCCTCCCCGCCATTGATTTCCATGCGCGCTGTTTAAGGAAGGTCTCGTTTGCTGGCACTGTACTGTATGTCTTCTTCCAGTTTCAGAGGCTTCAACCATGGAAGTTCTGATGACTTGTGTGTGCTTATTGCAAGGTTTCATACAAAAGTTGTGTTTCTTTAAACAATAATTTGTTTACCATCATATTTTATATGAATTTATCAGTTTGATAATAATAAGGATCATTTTCTATGATTAATAAGCCTTTCTTGTCTGATAATTGATCAATTGAAACTTTTAAGGTAAAGTCTATAACAAATCAGTAAAGGACCATTTTTTGATTCAATCCATCCAATTAATATAGAAGAATGTGTTGAATGTTCAAACCCATAAACTTTTTCTATAGTCTTAAAACACTGAAACTATACCCAGAATCTGACAAGACTTGCTTGACAAAGTTTCATCTGATAAAGACCGAAAGAGATGCATATTGGTGTAAAGCAAAACTAGGAGGACAATGGAGATTGCTTGAGCCCTATGCCTTAAGTGTTCCCTTTGAGCTTATGAAGCCATAACCTTTCAAACCAATGAATGAACACATTAAGTTCAGTCTATTCAAGGAAAGAATATCTAACTTTTGCAGTTCCTTCCTACTTTTCTTTTGCAGAAGAGGCTTCACTTTGCAGCTTACCATGGCAACGCCTTCAAAACATCGAAAAAAGCAAGTTAAGACATGGGCATTGCTTGCCAAGGACAGCCAATTGGGCACCTCCTCATCTGTAAAGCAACAAAAGAGATACTAGTTCTTGTTGATGTGGGTTTGTTCCTATTAGTCCTCATTTGTTGCAATTGTAGAGGGAGTTGAGAAATCGTGGCAACAATGGCGGGGAGAGATTGGGTAGTCAAGTTTAATGAAGAAATAAATAAAATGATGGACACAACATCAGAAACACAGCATTGGCAGAAGCATTCAATCTACCAAGTCCCTCGTTGCGTCTCTGATCTCAGCAAGAAAGCCTACAGGCCTCAGGCTGTGTCCTTCGGGCCATTCCATCACGGACAAGACCACTTGAAACCAATGGAAGAGCACAAGCACCGAGCACTCCTACATTTCTTAAGAAGATCCAAGAAGCCTCTTGACTTATTCATCAAATCATTGGCTCAAGTTGCGCAGGACCTGAAAGACTCCTACGCAACGCTTGATCAGTCCATGCAGGACGACACAGACAGTTTCTTGCAGCTGATGATCCTTGACGGTTGCTTCATTCTCGAGATCTTTCGTACCTCAACTCTTCTTCTAAATGACTATGCTCCCAATGATCCTGTTTTCAGCAACCATGGGAAGCTTCACATCATGCCATACATCAAGAGGGACATGTTAATGATCGAAAACCAGCTGCCAATCCTTGTCCTTGACACCCTCATTGCAGTTGAAACCGATCACGCTAAGGTAAGAATCAATGAATCATAACTTCAAACCTAAGATCTCAGAAAACTGGTTTTTACTATGTTTTGTTTCTGACAATGTTGTATAGGATGGAGAGTTTGTGCACAAACTGATACAGAAGTTCTTCTCCCCCGGCACTCATGTCTCTGATATGGGCAAGTGCGTTCACATCCTGGACGTATACAGAAAGAGCCTGATCATTGAAGGCCCTCACAAGACAACCCGAATCAAGAGACAAAGGAGAGCCAAGAACGTATCAGGAGACGAGATCATCAGGTCAGCAGCTGAGCTCAACGAGGCAGGAATCGAGTTCAAGAAGAGCAAAACCTGCAGCCTCAGGGACATCTCATTCAATCATGGAATCCTGAGGCTGCCAGTGATCATCGTAGACGATGCTACTGAGTCCAACCTTCTGAATCTCATTGCTTTCGAGCGCTTCCATGTGGGGGCGGGCAATGAGGTCACATCCTACGTCTTCTTCATGGACAATATCATTGACAATGAGAGGGATGTCGCGTTGTTGCACTCGAAAGGGATCATACAAAATGCATTGGGAAGTGACAAGGCTGTTGCTGATTTGTTCAACTCTCTGTCTAAGGATGTGACTTTGGATCCGGAGAGCAACCTTGAAATTGTGCATAGGAAGGTCATTGACTACTGCAAGAAGCCTTGGAATCGTTGGCGCGCCAAGAGACCTATTTTAGGAACCCATGGGCTATGCTGTCCCTCGTCGCTGCGATCTTCCTCTTCGCCCTCACCATTGTGCAGACCGTATATACCATTTTGCTTTACTTGTGAAGTGACTTCCACTTTCAGTTCAGACATACCCAATGAAGTTTTTACTGTCATTTGATTCTGTGCAACCTCGAGTTCAAAACTCTCTCCATTGAACAATAATGCACATACCTGCGGATTCCATTCCCCGTACCTACGATTATTACTGATAAAAGAAAACAAGAATGCAGATATACATATACGACAATCAATTGTTTCGAGTTTAAAGATCCCAAATTACTAGAGGTAATCTGATTCATTTATGCGTTCAATACATTCTGTACCAATACATCTTAAGAAGAAAATAAAAACAGTTTCCATTTCTATGAATTTCTTAAATGTTTAAATACTTCTTACAGCACTGGTGCGTACATAACATCTGCATATATGTCCGTAGAGAGAAGAGCATGAGCTTGTCAGTAGTCACACAAGGTCAGACTCTAAAATTCTCCCATCTTGCCGGCAAAAGTCCCAGGCTGCAATTAAATGGCGCCCTTAAGTAGTCATGTTTCAGAGGCTTAGAGCAAAACTGTGACTCATAATGGAGTCGATCAATGGCGTGTCTGCACAACCTTATTTCTTTCCGATTCCAATTAATCTAAGCTGCCACAGATAATAAAACGATTATCAGAACAGACTATGGGAAAAGAAGAACGCGAGGTGCAAATGATTTTTGGTTCTTTCTGAAGTTCGGGAAATAACCATACAATGTTGTTTTGAGGCGTCTTCCAATAGAATCCCTGGATAACTATGGGCAGGACGTTGCATGCTGCAAGAACGTAGATTGTCAATGCGTGCATCCCCATCCATTCGAACACAACAGTGGGACGCCTGTATCCATGCACGTCAACCTACAGAAAAAGACTATTTTTATCATCTCTACATACATGCATATAGAATATTTCTAGATGTTAAAAGGTCCAAAAACAGTATCAAGGTTCAAGATATTAGATAACATACCATGATATAAATTCCAGTGAAGAGAATTCCGGAAACACCACCAGTGATACACACATAACTCAACGTGTAAAGGCCCTTATTTACATGCATCCCTACGTCAAAGAGAAGATAAGTTACGCCCGAAGGAAACTCTGCTGGGAACAGGTACAAATAAATGACAGGAAAACCATTTACCTGACACATCCAAGACTGTGCCCACAAATAATAAACAAATGGATGCCGTCATCCAATGAAGGATCCTATCTTTGTGGTCCTACGTGGGTTGAGTGAAGAAAGTCATTGACGAATACAACACACACGAGAGAGAAAAAAAACCTGAAAATTATTTGAACTTCTTACCTTAAAATGGATGATGATGTGTCCAAAGTGCAAACCAATCAAGCAGGTGACAATAGACATTATGGAACTACAAAACCACAAGTAAGAGGGTTACTAAGAATGACAAAATCTGTGTATACCAATTCCAAGAGAGTTAACAAGACGTTGAACAAGGTAGCCAGTACCGTACACAACAAATCAACATAAGCCATAACAGCACACACCCTTGTTTCAACTTGCATTATCGAGGAATTGGTAGAATGAACTTAATGAAGAAATTACACAAACCTTAGGAGACCCTCGGGATCAAAAGGAGCTTGACACCATGAAGGAGCATTTGGAGGTAGTGGGCCATAGTCTGGGGAATTGATGCTGCATTGCTGTGTAAAAATACAGATACACATGATTTAGTCCAACAAAAAAATTAAAAGCAGTACAGCCACCCTAAGAAGTCTGAGTATGAACCTTTGTTCTTGCATAAATTGGCTTTTTATATAAATGTTTGATGCCCAAAATGTAACGATCAATCATCCCAACGGCATTACAAGCTGGTCCGGTGTTACCTCTTACTCCACATTTCACCTTCACATGGAAAGGAATATTGTAAGGCCACTTTTTCTCGAGTTATAAAAACGTAATGAAATAATCCTACCTTGAATTCTAAAACATAGTTAGAAGAATTGGACAAATGAGAAGAGAAAAAGGTACTCACTGAAAATAATCGAGGTGGAGAAGATGGTCCACCAGGAATCTGAAATTCCCAATCGGGAACATACAATCCATATAATAATGAAAGATATACAACAGTAAGCACCAATGCCACAGCCCTGAAATAGAGAGAATTTGTAACCATGAACAAATCAACCCAACTAAGAAACAAATGGCATATCATTAGAGGTTTACAAGAAAGCACAGAATTTGATTTGACCAAAATTTTCCCATGCACGTATTACTGAGTTGCACACCAAATATCATGCTGGTATAACCAATGACCTAGTGTATCTTAACATTTTTTGCACAGTACAAGGGTTAATATGGTGCAATGGTGCTCCTTAAACTTAGGAGAACTTTTTTCTAGACTTTAGTTGGTTACTCTGCTGAAGTACTCTTTTTTTATCTCCCAATTTCTTGTTCATGGACTTTCAACATGTGGATGTGATTCTGAGTCATAAGATACCAAAACAATAACAATGGTCGTGCAAAATATTGGAAAAACTTACCCCTGCAATCGATACTTCTTCAACAAAGATGATCCTGAATTAACATTATCCTCCTCCTTTAGCCAAATCTCACATATTGCTGCTATTAAATATGCAATTGCAATTCTCTGATACAGAAGAAGTTGTCTATTAAATAAACAACTGAAGTGAAAACCTCCATATCTAGGAATCAAATCATTAACTGCAAGCAACAATTCATGCTAAAACTCAAATAGAAAAACTAGTTTGCTGAAGAAAACATCATATTCTGATTGAAATTTGATATGACTAAATATTAGGGATTTGAGGACTGATAATCAAATTCTGCAACTAGGTTTTTTATTTGAGGACCAAAGGCATAAAAGGCTAAAGCACATAAATACCTGCAATATTCCTGTCCATCTAATCTGTGCAATATCCACGCCATATGAGAGATCATTAACACCGTGCAAAAAGCCCCCTAAGAAAGAGAGACAGCAGAGGTTTAGCTCAATTTAATATAACAATATGCTATATGATTCCTAAGCATATCCAGAATATCACTTTTCTATTGAGCGTAGAATATTAACATCTCTGCTATGACATTCATGCTTTTTTCCCTCCCTACAAAGGATTTGGTGATATTATTATTTTAACAAACTAGAGGAAGTTTGTGAAAATATGAAACATGATCTAAAAGCTATAGAACTAGAGCAGCACCTTGAAGAAAAAGACCTAGTACTAGGAGTTTGAGTGCTCTAAGTAGTGCCTTTCTTGTCGTAGCCACTCTGCACGATAATTTCTACACATAAAAGTATTTTGTTAACTTGTGGCATAGCATTGAAGAAGTGGAATAACTATATACCATGCCAAACCAACAATACCTTATAAGTAAGTGCAAGTGAAAGACCAACAATGAAGAGGAAAAATGGCATGACAAAATCAGCCAGAGTTACACCATTCCATGGTGAATGATTGATAGCAGGCACAAGTCCTCCAGCATTGTCCACAAGTACCATTAACTGCAAGAATAGTTTATCAAAGGGTTGAGAGAGCCATATATAAATAAAGGAAAAGGGCAAATTTTAGTCATGAACTTCATTTTGATCCAAAAAATTCCTTAAAATGCTCACATTCCACGTCAGCTATGAATTTGTCACGTCAACTGCCAGATTATCTTAATGAGATCACATACCCAACTAATAGATTACCAACTGACAGCTATGAAATTGCTCACATACCCAATTGACAGATTATTAACTGACAGTGATGAAATTCCTCACATACCAAATTGACAGATTATTAACTGACAGCTATGAAATTCTTCACATACCCAATTGACAGATTATCAACTGATAGCTATGAAATTGCTCACATACCCAAATTGACAGAATATCAACTGACAGCTATGAAATTGCTCACATACCCAATTAAGAGATTATCTTAATAGGATCAATTTTGGGATTCTTGGATTAAAAGGAATTTCACAGACTGAAAGTTTAGAAACTACAATGAACTTTCACTATAACCCAATCTTGAAACCAATCTCATTATAGTGTAGAGTCTTTATTGTGGTAACATTATTTAAAATAAGACAACAGGCAGCAAAAAAAAACAGTCATGACATCAAAGTAGCTTGCTCTAGATATGTACATGTAGTTGATCATATGCAATGATGATCATGACCCAACCAAGAGGCACAAAGTTAATATATTGGGCTTGATAGATTCATAGTGGGCCAAATCAAACCTCCCAAGTGTCTAGAAAGAGCCAGTTGGCTAGCATTTATCATCGACCTACCCACCAACCAACCATGCTCATGGGTTTTAACCATAAAAAAGGGTCAGACTGAAACTGACACATAGAGCTAGCTGTGGGTGGCTCATCAAATCCACAAACACAGAAAAATAAAAGTTGTTGTCACAGACCCAACAACACCAGATTCATGCAAGTCCCAAGAATATTGCTTTGAGAACCTCAATGTCAGGTCAGGTTGTAGTGCAATGCACTGTACCTCCATTAACGCTTATCACACCACAGAAGAGCCATATTCAGAGCTTTTTAGGCAGATAATAAAGCACTTTCATTCGTTTCTTCACGCCTACGCTTCTCTGTTTCCCACACGTTATATCAAAACTCTCGTTTTGGCAAAATAATCAATTTTTTAAATTTTTTAACAACAATTTAAAATATCGATCGATCGACCCATTATGTTATGTAATTATGACGCATTAAAACAAATATTTATGGAAATTGTGCTTTGTGTGTACGGTAGGTCAAAGAAACTGTCAACAGATATTTACTGAATTTGCGTATGAGCTATCCAAAATTCAAATCGGTCATCTGATCGTCAACAGTTTAATCATCAAATAAACGAAATTAACCCAAAATAGAAACGATATGCAATTTTAATCGGAGAAGGAAAACGACGTCGTAGACTTCGTCCGGTGGTGGCGCTCGCGCCTTCCGCCGCCGCAACGACGGCGGAGCAACAAAAAACGAAGAGAGAGTAAATAACGTACCGCGACGGTGAGGCCGCGAAAGACGTCGAGAGAGACCAGGCGCTGCGGCTTGTGCTTGAGCTCCGTCCGGAGACTGATCGGAAGCAACGGCTCGGCATCGCCGATTTTACCGGAACCGGCATTGGGGTGAGATCTGGACCGCGAGATCCGGAGAGCGATCTCCACGTCTTCAATCGATTTGTACTTAAGATCCGACTTGTCGTATTCGTCCTCGGCGCTCCGATCCTCCGCCCTTCCCTTGATCGGCTCGTACATCGACGTCCCTCGGATCATATTCACCTCCTCGAATTCGATAACTAATTTCTATATATTTGAATCTGATATATATATAAATAGGAATTTTATAGGAAATAATGGAGGATTAGAGGTTGATATTTATTTGTGTACGTATTGGTCGACGGTGGGCTCTGATGGTTTCTCCGGTCACCGTCGTCGGATTCAGAAGTGGGCTCCCAATGTACATTTATAGGAAACAGAGAAGATGAGTTCAAACCAAAAACTAAACAACAATTAGATAAGTTTAAACAATTTATTTTCGTAAAAAAATCAGGTGTTTAAACATTATTCGATGGAAGCTAATTAAATAGATCATTAAATTCCGAACGTGTTTAACTGAACTCTCTTCGTCAAATTCTTTTATCTTGTATCTTAATGACACGTTGCAAACAATGATTGGGCTTTGTAATAGGCTAGCTTACCGCTCGTGATATTAGCACGGAAAAATACCAAAAAAATAATATCTTCAATTCTTAACTTAAAAGGGCATTTTGGTCTTTTGAGGTATTTGGGAATCTAGTTTAGCTTGGTCGGATGCCACCGACCGAAGCACACAAACCGTCCACTTCTCTCCGTACTACTTGCTTGTCTTTTGGATGGAAATTTGGGACGCTTTTGACTTTCTATAACTACGTTGTATTATGGATTGAATAATATTGTATGTTTAATAAATATATTTTGTATTAAATTCTAAGCATATTTTGCATTGAATTCTAAGCGCATGCATTTGAAGACGACAACGGGTATATTTAAAGATGATAACGAAATTAATCGTATGTTCTTCCGTTCTTAAGTTTGATCTTAAATAAAAGTTTGATTTGACATCAATTAATCGGGTATGAGAATTTATATTCTATTAGATACATTTAAAAAATTATAAAGGATGAATCAAAGTATACTTATCCCAAATCTTGGATCCCACCTGCATCGATCCTTGAAACGTAGGGGTGTTAAAAAAACGTAAAACCAAATCGACTATAAAAATCGACCAATCCGTAACCATTGGTTTGAAAATTCTGATGAACTGATTGTACATCGGTTATTTTTGACTCCAAATCGGATCTTTCGGATTGATTTTTGGTTCTAATAACCCAAATCAACGGTTAACCGCAAAAACGGAATGTCAAATATTCACTATTTATTTATAATTTATAACATACTATTTAAAAAGTATATTTATTTTGAATTTGCTCATTTTTTACACTTACCTTATCATTTTTCAACTCACTTATTATTTTTTGACATTCTTTAGACTTA
>JAYMTO010000731.1:0-10900 GCA_036898065.1 California macrophylla | reverse complement strand
TTTGAAAAATATGAGGACAATTTTATATTTGGGATATGCCAACTACAAGGCATCGTATAGAGCAAATTGAAAATTTATGCTTTTTTTAAGTGTTTCAAAATTTTCTTTTTAACTTTAAAACTCGTAAAAATTGAAGAGTACGTCTATTTTGATCAAATTCGTAAAATATTTTGATCATAATCGAAAATATCAAAAAAAATATAAATATATCTGGTAATTCACTAAAGATACAAAAACATTTCAAAATTTACAACTTTTAAATATAAAAATAAAATATTGAACATATTTTCTCGATCTGCTCTTCATATATTGTTTTTGCTTGTAACTAGCTCTTGCGAGTTAGAATGATGCCCACAAGAATCGGTTAATCCTCGATATCTTTTGATTTGGTCGTACAAATTTTTTTGTTCCATTCCAAGTTATATAATGTTTGAACAAGACTCTAATATCGATTGTATTATATATAAAGTCCTCCAATAATAAATATTTTGTTATTTGATTTGCCTAAACTTTCAAAAACAAAATACAATAATATCATATTATGAATATAAGAGTTAGATTTACCGATTAAAAAGATTATTTGGAATTTGACTGACAGTTCGTTAACAAAGTAAATTGTAGATTTGAATCAGTAATATATCAGTATAATTGATATCACATTTTGTGTTTACTTCTTTTTCTATATTAATTAACTAAGATAGTATATTTGTATAAAAATTATTTATTAGTATATATTCTGATTCTATCAGCTTTTATGCCCAAGGTCCTATTAACACTAATTGCTATTATCACACTTACCATTAAAAATAATTAATGTATATTTGCTATTAAAATGTATATTTGCATATCAAATTAAAAACAATAGTGACGAGGTTTGTATATAAATAGCTCCATAGCATCACATATTCTATGTTGATGTAGTAATTGAAAAATAGAATGTGTGTGACCATATGGAAACTAATTCGCTAAAATGAATTTAGTATAGAAATGGAACAAAAGAACGATGCTTCCCCATCTCAAAAAAAAAAAACAGAAC
Source organism: California macrophylla (assembly GCA_036898065.1). Taxonomy (NCBI): domain Eukaryota; kingdom Viridiplantae; phylum Streptophyta; class Magnoliopsida; order Geraniales; family Geraniaceae; genus California; species California macrophylla. Next base: position 9,864 of record JAYMTO010000731.1, on the reverse strand, counting down.
GTTGCTTCCTCCAAAAATAAAAATACTACTAAATTACATGCTTATTTTGTTTTCGAAAAAGGAAATGTTATAGGAATACCAAAAATAGTTTTACATGTATCATATAAATATATGTGTTAGCCAGTGGGATTCATAAATATTTTGCGAAAAAAGAGACGAACACTACATGCAATAGAGTAACCGGATATTGTGGTTTAAAGTTTAGTGTGTAAAAGATATTAAGTTGGATTAAAATATCAAACAGCTCTTAATTCACCTAAGCATCCATAGTAAGTAATCTGATGGCAAAATGCATAATTAAGGTAAAAATTCACCAAGATATCAATCAATAATGGCATTCCCAACTCTTATTTGCAGTGCAAACATTAAACTACCCAGAAACCAGACCGAGATTTCACCTAATAATTCGTATGTAACAAATGTTCCTAAATACAATAATAAAGCAGCCAATTCTTCCATGTAAACCCCCATCAGCGTCTTTTTATCGACACTACCACCGCCCACAAAACTTGAACCCGAGACTGCTTATGGAAACCATGTCTCAAATTTAACACCCATCAGCATTCAGATGACAAAATTTACTGTAATAGCAATACAAAGACCTGTGGGCACAATGCAATAATCTATACAGAACATCTGTAAATTGAAGCAAGTGTTATTTAAAGTAGAAATACTACCAACAACTTCAAATCTAATTAAAGACTAAAGTAAATTCCCCTATTACAACTTTATATGTTCATCGAAACAACTGGCAATTTCATTGCCAATAAAAATCAGCATGATATGACATGCTTCATCCCTAGGCAACCTGGTGAACATTGTTCCTTCTCTAAACCCAACCCCACTTCACTGGAAGAGTCTAGGCAAAAAAAAACAGCATACATTCCATATAATCTCCCCGATAATGTTCAACGGTAAAACTGTACTTTTTCAATCACCTGTAAGGTAAACCTATTTCTACTATCCAACTTCCCGGAACAATCTGATTGCCACTACAAAACCTTGATTTATATCACAATCTAGATTTCACATCAAAATTTCTGACTCCATTTTCAAAACCAACATCTCAACTTCAACTGTTTGAAAGTGAAGGAAAATCCAATCCTCTTGTGTAGTGAAATATTTCAACAAAGTCCAAAAACTAGTTTACAGCTTCAAAGAAAAGAACCTGAGGTTGCAAATGCCCTCTTTCACACATTGTCACAACGTCAGCCCAGCCACCAACAACCTAGACATTAAACAACAGATGAGACACTAAAATGATGGGTATAAAATGTCATAGTTTACAGCAATACTACATCTTACCTTAACAGTTTTATCATCATACATAATCCATTGTTCGTGATCATGACTATAGGCAAAGCAATGATAATGTTGCCCATAGTAGCAAACCTGTGCGCAAGGAAGTTTACAGAGATGAGGACAAATATTTCAATGTTGTAACTGAGATATCTAGGGCTGGTCCAACATCATGAATTCAAATACATGTACCGTACTATATAGGGGGTTGGCCATTGAACCGGACCCCACCCTGTGTTGCCCAGATTTGAGTATGGAGCAAGATGAATAAGGACAGATCAAGTATGGCTACCGGATAAGGGTTGTCACCCCTATACATATTATGGTTCTTCCAGTATTTAAGACTTCCGTTATTATAGGGGTAATTAGAGTGTATTATGTCAAAGGAGGCATCTCAGCAAGGTATATCCTTAATCCAATTATACATAACATATTATGCCCTATCCAAATGGTCCTCATGATCTTCACAAGCAACAGTCCCTGCAAGCATTCATGAAAATGACATTCTCCATCCTCATTTAAAACAAATTATTTTCCAACATTTCAGGATGTTCAATTAACTGACAGATGGATGTTAAAGTTCATGAAACAATATCAGATAAACCCCAATAACTATACATTCCCATTTGCCACCAAACGGAGTTCTTTTTCAAAAGGCAAAATTATTTCGTTACTAGAAAGAATGTTACTTCATTGGTAAAAGACTGAATTTTCGTTATGAATTCTTTACTAATAGATTAATGGCTCCAAACAATACAAAACATGGGGATTTCTGTAGTCAAACCTATTTTCCCTTTCGATTCTATGTTGAGTTGGGTATAGATGAGGTCATAAAATTGCCTCTGACACTAGGCATTTATAAGCTTGAACTATTCCTCTTTCTTTCCTCTCTTAGCCCAAACAAGCCTACATGTTTCACGGGCTTCAACATATACCCCCGACTCATGGTTTTAATCTTGCATTTGTATCAGGTATCTTTGAAAACGAAAGAAAAAATTCTCTTTGCAGCTACAGATAAATAGAACTAAAAAATGTGCACACAAAGTACTTTTGTTTTTGTTGCAATTACTGAGGTACGTACCACTGAAATCAGGCTATGTGTATTCTTTGGATCCAAGCCACGATAAAGGACGCTGATATCTATTTCAGTATTCAGAGCCATCAATGTTGCTGATATGTCTTCAGCACTTTCACATGTATTCTGCCAACCCAGAACTAAAACCACGAGATATATATTTATTGTGAGTTTCTAGAGAAGGCACTTCTCATTACAAATGAAAACAATTCTCTGATGACATAAATCACCTGTTGTGAAAACATGTGGGGGAGTTGAGATAATGTGATGGATGTAGTTGAGCTTCCCACAGCCACCAGCCTCTGGATCACAGGCTAATTGGTGGTTCATCTCTACAACATTTAAGAGCTCATCAAATGAGCTTTCTGCACACATAACCTGCAGCGAGAATAAAATTAGACTCGACACCAGTGGATGCATCTAACTCAATGTCATGGCCACCTGAAATAAATAAATAATATGCAACTTCACTAATAATCATCCAAATATGAGCATACCTTCATAGTCCGAAGGGCACTGGCATTAATATTATGGAAAAAAGAAGTGTACTTGAAATGTCTGGACTCAAGACCACAACTATAGCAATTCATTCGTTCGAAAATGTCCATCCCAAAGAGGGAATGTGCAATACAAGCATTGTTTGAACAATCCCAAGAACCCAGGTTATTACTTTCAAGAGACTCAGTATCAGAAACGCCTGAACCGGGAGTAAATGAACAATGTAGACAGTCGAATATCACCCCCAATACTTCTGAAGCATCATTCATCTGTGCCTGTCAATTACCAGTGTTCAGCCCTAACATTTCGAGAAACTGATTGTTTGAATTGCAATTTATGAGCTAACATTTTTGGAAAAAAGAATACATTGTAATAGTACAGAACACAGCTACAAACATAATACTATAAGATTACCTCCTGGAAGAAATTACTATCTGGATACAGGTTGCTAAGGGCTATCCTCAGAGAAGTGGGGGCAACAGCTTCTCTTCTTGTATCAGTAGATGCAATGCTCAGGGCAGTAAAAATATCATATAGTGCACAGACAACGCATGGCTCTCCAACATGAACATGCTCGGATCTTGATCTCCTCAGGAACTCATTGCGGAATCGTCTTAAATGCCACAAAGACTGGACAATGTAGAAGTATTTTCAGAGCAGAAGCTTGGTAAAGCTAGAATATTTAGTAGGTAACCAACACAGATCATGAAAAGGGAGGAATAACTCTGTATGAGTGTGAAACCTACCTGAATGATAACATTCAGAAAGCAATTATATTCACCGACTTCATTCTTCAGCCCTGTACCAATGATATCATCTCTGCTTACACTTTCAATTGTGACTTCATTTAGTGAAATGTCATGATCATCTGACTCTATAGATATGTTATTTGGCATCCTAGAATTTGGAAGCAATGGAAACTTCTGGCGTGTTTTGTAAGTATCTGACAGAAAAAGTATAGTAAAAAAGTTGGAACATCAAAAAGCTAATTTGTGGGACAGGAATACAAATCCAAGCAATCAAGATCTTAGTAAATAAACTGGTATATGTGCAATAGATCCTCCTATTCTGATCCCTGGATCTTTTCTAGTTCAACTTCATTCTACATCATGGAAAATATTATTAAAAACACCAAGTCCTATACACATCCACATAAATTGCATAATATAGTGCTTCTGTTTACTTATTTAATCCAGGATTTGTTAACAAACCATCTGCCAAAATCCATCCTAAGAATTGACCCTGCTGCCTATGCCCCAAATCAACCCCAACTTCTTTAGCACCCACAAACCACTAGCAAATTTAGTACATGACCCCTGCGTTCGCAAATAAATAAAACTTGATGTGCAGAGAAACTGTTACCATTTCGTCATCAGAACATATACCAGACCAGGGAAGTTCAGTAAAGGTGTCATTGAAATATCTAAAAAGAATTTAGTAGTAAACAAGATATTATGATTTATGGATTTCAGCTTTATTAGACCACAATTTCAAGTTTAACATCTCATTTTCAAGATCAGAACTCCAAAACCACATGATTGTATTAGGAAGATAACATGCCTGTGCAATTAGAAGTGTAGTAGTTAAATTATTGTACAAAGTGTTGTTGGGTACTAAAGATGCATGCTTAGGTACAGTTACATGCTACCATGATGTTCTTTTGTTTTGACTCTCGGTGCATACTATTATAGAAAATATGCCAAGAACACAAAAATCTTCAATTCTTCGTTTACAGTAAAACTAGATGAAAGCCCCAACATGTCTTACATCCTCAAAAGAGAAGGTGGAAATCAATCATTGCTCTATGAGAAGAACAAAGAGAAGGTGGCAATGACACCAACACCAACAGAAGACACCTCGAACCATATTACATAGAACTATTTTCTTATCCTTCAACAATTATCTAATTATGTGTATTTCATCAAACACAACCAAATTCGGAGAGCAGATAGTTTTGAAGAAATCTGATATGCTTGAGAAGACAAAGTATCACTCCCTCATTCCTAAAATGAGCTTCTTATTCGACTTCTGCAAAAACTATGGATTTGTTGGATAAGTGCTCGACTTTCCCAGGTGCCCATGTTTGTTCCTGTGCGCTACCACACCCAAGTGATTATAACTAATTCATACAAGATATGATGGATAATTCATTTTCTAACAAGGAAAAAGGATACTCGTTTTGAGACAGCCAAACTTAGTACAGTTGACACTTATTTAAGAAGCAAGGGACTATGAAGTAGTATTTCCAATACATTAGTGTTAACTAGTAGGTTCTACGTCTACAAAATTTTTGCAGCAAAGTCCTCTTTGTATTACCAGCACCCTTGGGTACTTATAGAAGGAGTAAAACCAGAGAACCCAAGAGTCTATTTACAAACCTCTTGCACATCCTAACTAAACATAGAACGAGTGAAGGAAATATCATAATCTCATAAACATTAAGCTAATATCGTGAACTCCATCAACAAATTATTTAAATTACTTCATTTGTTTGATAAATCCTGAGTGCAATAAGGGCAATCCTGAAGAATGTTGCAACTGAAGCCCAAAAATCTAGTATTGGTAATGGGTTTCAATTTGTTTAACCATTAAAATCCTATCATTTACGCTGAACACAAAATTGAATTCTTGCTATTACTATAACAAAACTCATGCTCCCACTAAGCATGATAGGATGATAATACATCTTGGGTTACTTGACACAGATGATCAAATTCTTCTGTAGCATGCAATTAAAAAAATTATCTAATGCTAGACAAGACATCGCATGGATCACTATTTTCCCAGCATCACTTGAAAGCTATCATGTTGCTAAGTGAAGAGAAAGACAGCTCTAAGCAATTGAAAAAGTGATGTGATTCTATAATAAATATTCTGCTCTGATATTGGAAGTGTGTGGATCATCAACATTATTAATCTAAATCTCTTAGAAACAATCCACATTCAGCTGCACTGGCTAGTTTGACAAACTGGGGTAAGAATAAGATGATTTTACACCCTTGTCAAACGATCCAAACTATGAAAGAAAATATAAAAAATCTTTACCAAGGCTTTGGCGCACAGCTTGTTTTAGATCAGCTTGGAACCTCTCTTCATCGTCTTCCTCTGCCTGTAATTGTCTCAATGTTTTTGTTCCATGGTCTCCTGAATTTCATGAAACCAATCCATGATCATATTAGTTTCATATTCCAGAAAATCCAAAAAAAGAATGTTAAATCCACAAAGGAGTCTATGAAACACCAATTCGGACATGGAAGACAGTATGGATACCTGATTTGTCATTTACATAAAACAAAGAACTTCAAATTTTGAAATAGAAAAATACTCTATTTCAACACAAGTTCTCTTCGTTTGTTTGTTTTTTTTTGTTGCAAAAATTAAGTATTAGTGGGGTTAGTTTTCCTCTTTCCCCATAAAGACACTCGTGATATTACTGCTTCCTCAAAAGGAAAGTGAATGCATATTCCAGAACATTCAATTTAAGAAAGTATGACATTTCTTTGGAACGGGAGAGTACTTTAAATATAATAAACTAGAGAATTTTTTAGTTTTAAACTATATTAAAGTTTGTTTAAGTGTCCCACAGTGGAAAAATGTAGATTTAGTTACCACTTGAGCTTGATTTGGGTTATTTATCTGTTTGTGTTTCCTCCCCGTTCATATATTTTTGGTCACGTGCGAAGCCCACACATGAGAGAAGTATTGAAGTATCTCATATCGAAAGAATATGGATTTAGTGACCACTTCATAAGCATCCTGAGACCTACACCCATCAGCTTGATCTTTTGGGTTAGGTCAGGCCTTAATATGATATCAGTGCTTGGTTTGCGCCTATAATCCGTTTGTGTTTCCTCCCCGTTCGTATATTTTTGGTCCACGTGTGAGGCCGCATGTGAGGGAAATGTTGAAGTGTCACACATCATCAGAAGAATGTGAATTTAGTGACCACTAGATAAATATCTTGAGACCTCTCAACTTAAGCTTTTGGGTTGGATCGGGCTTTAACAAAGTTGAATACATAAAATTAACACCATATGCGTCGGTTAATATCTAAGTCATCTTTATTACAAACTAAATGCAAACGGAGTAACTGTATAAGATGGGTTTGTAGGTCTTAAGGAGAGATGGACTGGATATGACTGGGTTGGTTTTTTCATTCAAAAATTAAAAATATAGGCTTTTGTGTGCCCAACACATGGCATTGGCTTGAGCTTTTCAGTGTCAGACATGGGAATCCTGCAGGATAAGTCATCTAAATGCTGGATTGGTGCTTCATAGCTTACAATATTAATAAACAAATGGTAAGGTGCTAAGTCATGTCAATGATGCTACCTCAAATGACGAAGAGTTAATCTGATTAAATATTCAGAGCCAACAATAGCATAAGAGAAACTTCTGCATTGGAAAATAAAGATGGAGTAGCAAAAAGGTGTATTGCTAGTAAGAAATAAGAGCAAAGTATTGGAGATTCACATCATGGGATGATAGTGAAATAATATAGTAAATAGAGCAACACTCCATATGCCTAATTTGGAATATTAAAAAATCCTGGCCATGTAAAAGAAAATAACTTACCACTGCCTTTATGGAGAGGGTCTTGAGATTTAACAGGATCCTTAGCACAACTCTCAACCTGTAACCTTGCAACTTCAACATTTTCCTTTTCTGCAGGCACCCCTTGATAATATCCATCAAGTAATTTGGTGGCACTTTTTTGCCGTTTACCTTTCCTTCCCATCCTTCGATCAGAAGGCAAAGGACCATCAACCGAAATTGCTCTATTAGGACCTGTACAAGTAAAAAGGATGTTGAAAACACATACAACCATTGCACTCCAACCCGGAATCATTGAAGAAAAATATATGACAGCTAACCTTGTTTAACATTTGCAAGATGTTTACTGATCTTTTGGGTACTATGAGCTGTAGAGGTTTTGATTGGCATCATGGTATCAGCAGAGTTCATAGTCATGACTTCAAAAGTGTTAGAAAACCCATTTCTCTGCACCGGCTGTTCCTGTGAAGAGTGCAAGTTTATGAGCTCTCATGTACGGTTTGATTTTGCACTAGCAGACAGCATGATATCGTTTAAACGTTATTTAGTATCAAACTCAACAACCCAAAATTTCTAGAAGTCCAAAGAAGAAGGAACTCAGCCAAGAATAGAAAACAAAAACACTTAATCCTCATTCATTTACCAGAAGTTTTCCAACAAGGATGCTTACCCGTATACAAGGTTGCATATGTTCATTAACATTTCGTTCATGAACATCAATCTCAAGGTAATTGTCATTTAACTCTTCAGTTTCCCTCTCTGGCAATGTTCGTGTTGATTTTTTATGCAGCTCAGCGAGGTGCTTCAGTTTTGCTTCATTCTCAATTCGTCTTTGATATTCCAAAGTTTCTTCGAGCTTTCTCTCCTCTTCCTCAAGATCAATTTTGCGTCTGAATTCCTCTTCCTGTTGTCTTAAGTCATCAGCATTTGCAGAAACAACAATCTCAGGTTCTGGATGGTCACCATCAGATGCAACTGTACAGGAACTGCTGCAAGACAGACAATCTATATATGTTAGAAAGACAATAAACTCAGAAACGGTATTTATAACTGAGTGGTAGTATTTTGAAAAGAATAGGTAGAGGAAGAGCAACATACACCAACTCCCCAGTTCCATGACGAAGCATGTGCTGTTCATTACTACCAGTAGCCTATGTAGGAAAGCAGTATCAGATAATAATTTCAAAAAGCTACATAACACCCTATTTAAATAAATGAAACATACTACACAATGAAACCTTTGAATCCTTGGTCTTTCTGTACTCTTTACTCTTTTTCTTATCCTTCGCCTTCTCTTGTGAATGCCTAAAATTATCACTTCCTCCTTTGGCACCCTTCTTAGAATCAAGTGCAAGTTCTGCTAAAAATGCTTCTCTTGCAGCATCAGACTTCTCAGTGGCATCTCTCTCAGCCAGATCTTCCAAGTGTGCCTGAATTGGCATATGATAAAACAAAAGGTTATGGCCAGAAAAGGTGATGCATATAACACAACCATAACAAATTCAATACAGACCCTCAAATAAGACTTCACTAGTGGCAATAATATTGACCGATAATCATAGGCAGCAACAGGGTCAAGCTTAAGTTCCAATTGCTGCATCCCAGTAACATTCCGCATGATTCGTGCATCGATTTTGCTTAGCTGCAAGCCAAACAAGTAATATATAAGTAGAAAGAATTGACATCATTGTCTTTGTCATTTAAAATTTATACATCAGGCACTGTAGTTTTATTAAGAGAATTTACAACTGACAAACAAACCTCAACAGATAACTGTTCTTTCTGCCTCTGAATTGCAACTTCAATGCAAGAATCACCTTGATGCAAATAGTCCTTGCTTCTCCAATCATCATCTTCTCCCAATTCTAAGTCATATAACTGGGAATTTATACCAGCATAAGTTTCCTCGTACCCAAATTGATTGGCATTAAGGGCTTCTGCTTCTTTTAGAATATTTGATATGGCATCTACCTCAAACCTATTGCTAATGAACGTAACATCATTCTCACTCTCAATAAGCTCTTCCCTACGTTTCTTCACAACAGATTCATAGCTTCTGTGGACAAATTCTGAGACAGTCTCCCTCTTCTTACCTTCTTCAAGACAGAGATTCTCTACTGCCTGCAATGCTTCCTCATAGCTCAAATGTTCACATTTTCTCTCACAGAGGCTCTGCAATTGGAAAAATTCTTTCTCAAGCGTCTGGAAAATTTCCACTCCTTGCTGTGTCTTCTCTTCTTTTTTACGTATCCACAGTGTCAGCTGTTCCGTACTTGCGGGACCTGTGAATATCCAAGATAACAGAGCATCGGCATCAAGCAGAATGTCATTTTCATTGGCAGATATTCCAGCTGTTGCTGCAGTAGTAGTATCCATGGAAATGCCATGATGTCTGCCAGCAGCACATTCAGATGGCAGTAAGTCGTCATCAAGGATAA
>JAYMTO010000730.1:0-10903 GCA_036898065.1 California macrophylla | reverse complement strand
AATACTCACATATAATATATATATATATATATATATATATATTCAATCAACATCATTGTATTATACTTGTTGAATAATACAGTTGATTGATGATTGTATAATATACTCTTCCTCATTTTCAATCTTTTGTGGTTGGGATACCTAATTGATGGTCCATTCCCAACAAATACAATTTCTTTGATAGCAATGCCATTAAAAACTAATCATAATCAACACTTCTCTTTTGATATGGATCATTTTGATATTATCAACATATTTTGATCGAGTTATAACAATTAAAATACACGTTAAATTTCTGTCTAATTTTAAAATCAAACATCAATTTTATCATGAACACTACCAATAGATAAACATATTATGAGTGACACATTCTTGGTCATCATCATGATGAGTTAGGAGGATGTCAAAATCAAAAAATTTGTAGGTTAGAGTGATGTGAGTTGGTTGGTATGGGAGCACAAAGTGAGGTGACATATCTGAATTGGCCATTGGAGTTTACATCAAGCCATGGGCTTTAAGTCTTCTTATATGTCTTTTCAAGTGGGCCTAACATTACCAAACCCAAAAAGAAATTGCCAAAAGAACTAAAAAAAAGAAGACTTTTGCTAAATCATTACATACAAAATAGGGATGACAATTGAGTGGATACGAAATGGATTTAGTCTGGGATGTCGGATCCCCGTCAAGTTTGATCATTTTATCTCCATATGAGAATGATAATGGGGTAGGTATGAAAGTGAATTTTGTGTTTGGGATGTTGGATTCCCATCAGATTTGATCATTTTATCTTTATGTAAGGATGCCAATGAGGCGAATAGAGTACGGATTTTGTGACCCGCATCTTTGAATCGGTCTTGTCGGATTCAGAATATTTTTGCCATCCTAGCAAAGACCCACATTGTTGTTATGATATATTGTTACAAAATATTTCTATTGATCTGCTTCTTACTACCTTCTTCTTTAGTCTGGATAAGTGATGATGTTGATGGAGGCATATCATGGCCCACAACTGGGATCATGTTGGGAACACTAAGGTAATCTCCTTAAATATATCTTTGTTTGGGTCTTCACATGTGAAATGAATTTATCTACATTCTGAATTTATTTACTCTGTCCTAACATTTTTTTTACCTTTGCCAATTGTGTGAACCTTCAGAGTAGAGCTTTGTGGGATGGTACATAGAGTGTTACCATTAGAGGTGGGCGCATTGTGACTGGAAGTTCGTGCAAAACTCAAACTGTTTCAGGTTAGTCCCTTATGTGCTTTATCTTTTAGCAAGTCTTTTATTTTGTGACTTAGGTGGTCTCATTCTAATTTCGGGTTCTACAATTAAAATGTTGGTTATGTTAGTTCGATGTGATCTATTTTTATGTTTAGCTTATTTTGTTATGTTTATTAGATATAAGGATGACAAAATACATTGAGAATTCTTAAATTTGATGAGATCCAATATTCTCGACTTGATAAAATAAAAACCGAAGATTGCAAAAATCGTCTTGTTATCATCCCGACCGGGCCGATGTTGTAATCATAGGCAAGGCATGTAGGTAGAATAACTTGGTTTGGGGGTGACTGAGTCAGTGAAAAAGACTCGGGCGGTTGGCAAGTTGGTGAGGAACCGTTGGACTCGTGGAGAACGATGCCGAGTCAGTGGTCTCTGCCGCAGCCACTCACAACTCCCACTTGACCTTCTTCTACCTCCAAACTTCAACTCAAGTCTTTGCTCTCTTCCAATCTAGAAAATTAGAAATACGACTTTGAACCCATGAATTGTTTAATAAGTTAGTGCCCAAACATGATTACCACTACAAAATTTCCAACTTCTAGACAATTTTTTCACTTGAACTAATAAAACACTGAATAATTTATTAGTATAGACAAGATCAAAAGATTGTTCAATCTCCAATCTCATTTGATATCTTCATCGTATAAATAAACATAGAACTCGATCTTAATCTCTCTCACCAGTAAGATTAATAGTAGCTCATTCTGTTAATTGTAATCAAGTATGATTTGATGCAGAGCACCAACCCTGTCAGGGAAAGGGCAGCAACCATACTTGTTTCCACTGTTAATGACGAGTGAAAAGAACAGATTTTTACAGATAAAATGATTTTTAGTTTCAGTAACTATTGCCTAAAAATATCTTAGAATCTTTCTACCTTTGCTTCAAATGGGGTAATTATTATTGATAGCAGACAAGAACTTTTAGTTACCAAACAAACTCACAAGTCAAACCCGATGTCACTTTCATTATTTGCTTCAGATTTTGATTATTTACTTTTAACTTTTCATCATCGTTCAGTTTTGACATTCAAAATATACAATTTTGTTCGGTTTTGAATACTTGTTATACTTTGTTATATGCAGATTGGATGGGTTCTTCCTTTTTGGTAGGCACTGATATTATGGTGAGCAAAACCTGCATAACAATAACAATCCTTCTAGAACCAAAATTAACCCATAATTATCAGAAAAGCACATCAGTTTTCACTTTTGACAATGATTAATCAGAGCCGTTAAGTACGCATTAATTCAAAATCATGTGCTGCATATGCTTATGATTTAGGTGCATTATGGATTGAAACAACCTACAATCCCTATCCTTCATCAATAACCAAAAGCCAAAAGCCAAAACAGGAATAATATTAATCTGGTATGACAGTGACACCATCACTCAGTCCTAGTACGAAAATATCAGACAGAAACATCGAGATAACATTTTTATTCGATAAAGGGTATGAACCTGGCATGTTTGTGTGGTGGGACTCGCAAGTCGCAACCTGGACTCCATCATTTTTGCATAGTTGGATCTTGCTCTCATGATCTTCACACGGTTTCTTAGATTCTTCTGGTTCTCCATTTCAAAGGACAGAGAGCTTCTTTTCATAGCTGAGGAAGACAGCTCTTCGGTTTTCTCACAGCACAAGCATAGCAAATTCAAAAAAGAGTGTTACAAAAGTGAGAATCAGAGTCAAAGTTTGAACCAAATCCAGCACACAAGTCTAGTGAAAATGAAATATACACTAAAAACATATGTTCTGCATTTCAAGTTTTCAACGATAATGAAGATTCAAAAACGAAAAAATAACGAAAAGTATGAGTGAGTCATTTGTGTCTGCTCAGTGGGGGAGGAGCAGAAAAGTTCAGAGTCTAGGCATATCATGAAGGATTGAGAAGGCCATCACAATCCATCTTTTTCCTAATAATTATAAATTTATTGCATACTTTTCTTCTCATTCTTCTTTTTTATTGTTGATATTATTGAAAATTTCTTAGATTCCGAGTCTTTGTTAGAATATTGTGTTAATGGTTTTACTGTGCAATAGGGTCAATCAAAATGAAGTTGGTTGGATGCCACTTTTCCTACCCATCCCCAAGTGTCAAAACCCAACTTGTGGGGATGGTATCCTATCAGAAGCCAGTTTCTCCATGACTCCTTTTCATACAAGAAAAGTCAAAGATAGCTTCTCATGTGGCTTCAAAAACAATATTACTTAATTCAGACAGGAAGGGAACCAAAAGAGCAAGGTTGTGTTCTGGAAATATTGACTTAGAAGAGCTTAAGCTTACAATTAGTACATGAAAGTGTTTATCTGAATGAGGTGTAAGCAGCTTGTGCCAGCAAGTGTAATTGGAGAGTCATTCCTTCAAGCAGTTCTGCACGTGGTACCTGAAATGAACTGTTAATGTAGACGACAAAAATAGATCACAACAAACTAAGCAATGACTAAAGAAGCCAAACAAAAGGAACATTTAGAGAAATCTCAGCCACAACCATGAACTCAATTTTCAACAATCTCAATTGTACAGAAAATCAATGATTCATCCCTGATTTCTCGATGCAAACATGCTAAATAGACCACAAAAATACGAATTTATCTAGAAAGAAGTTTATAAATGAGTATTATTTTTTTGGTCAAACATTGACCTAATACAGTAGTGGTACATTCTGTTTTACCTCAACACTTTCCCCTGCAAATGAGTAACAAAATTGAACAGCTCATCATTAGAAGCATTACAAGAAGATGGATTGTTACATCATAAATTGGATTCATAAGCACCAGCTGCGATAAATGAAATATAATATATCAATTATGAGTCACATCAGCATCACAAGTAAGAGAAATTCACAAAATCTTGATCTTCATATATTTTAGTACATTGTGCTGGCCTAATGAACTGAATTCGAATCAAATTATGAGGTACAACCGGATGAAGGTTTATATTTGTATTGCTAGAGTAACATCTTGCTGAAAGAATACACTGTCAAAAATGTCATTTTACATATCTTTATTGATCAAGGAGGAAAGAGATCAACCCTACAACACTTCATTTTCTGGAGCTACCCCCATCTGGAGTGAATCCATGACATCCAGCACATGCCAAAATAGCTACACTAATTGTAATGAATGCCTGACGAAGTTATTTTGAAATGAAAAATGCAGTCTACCTTTTTTGTATGTACTTCAGTTGCTGTGGCTACCACAATATACATTTTGCAAAGAATTCCCGAGCTTATTATCTTGCGTATTATCATTCCTGAACAAATTTACCTCAACTCAGCTACAATCAATTTGATAGCATAGAACCTTGCAGCAAATAAGGAACAAAGTCAAGAGATTGAACCAGGGAGCAACATGCCACAGTTTACCAAATCTTTCTCCTGCTCTATTTTTGAGGATTGATCAGGTATTTTTGGTCTCGACCATTTTTTTGCACGAGTTTCCTACTCCATTCTGTGACTGTTCCCAGGTTCATGTTGAACATGCCAAAGAGGACGTCCCTATGTGACATCATCAAGTCAATAGGAGAACAAAGAGCTCTGCTATCTAGCAGCCTTTGATATGCTCTTTCTCCTCTTGACAAGTCCATCCATCAAAAGAATATAGATTGATTTATCTATAGAAAAGCCTTTCTGTTTCAATTTGGTAAAAATGTGCATTGCATCATGGTATTTCCCCTGATCACACAATTCACTGATCTTTTCAGCATAAGTAGCACAAGTTGAAACAGGATCCTGCGGAGTTTCAACAATTACTGCATCTTTTGACTTGTTCACTTCTGATATTTCACCTGGTAATTTCCCGCTCTCCAACAAATTTGACATCTCTTTTTGCACTTTTGAGGATTCTTCTAGTAATTTCGTAGTCTCCCCCATCCTCGATCTAAACTCTTCTGCTTCCTTCATCCTACCTGCATCAGTAAAGGCACTGAAAATGACACTATATGTATAACAATCAGGCCTTACCTTCTTTCCTTCCAATTCTTTAGCAAGCTTAAATGCATCATCGAGTTTTCCTTCTAGGCATAACCTTGATATCAATATGTTGTATGTAACCGCATCAATGGTTTTCCCTTCTGAAATCAATGAGCGGAAGAACTCAAGAGCCTTTTCTACCATCCCCTTCTCACAAAGGCCATAGAGAATAATATTATAAGTAATAGTATTATGCTTCAACGACTTTCTATCCATTTCCTTGTAGTACTCAAATGCTTTCACAATTTTTCCTTCCCCATAATAGCTGTGAATAACTGTATTTTGCACATTTTCATCTGGGAACAATTCACTAACTAGAAGCCCACTCATTTCTTCCATTTCTTTAGCAAGGTCAAATGCATCATCAAGTTTCCCTTCTTTACATAGGCTTGATATCAATGCATTGTAGGTAACGACATCGACAGTATGCCCTTTTGAAACCCATGTCTGGAACAGCTTAAGAACCTTTTCTATTACCCGATTCTGGCAAAGGCCAGAAATGAGAAAATTAAAAGTTTGCAAATCTGGCTTGAATGACTTTTCTACCATTTTGTTGTAGAACTGAAAAGCTTTCTCGACCTCCCCTTTCTGACAATAACCACGAACAATTGTGCTATATGTAATATCATTTGGGAACAGACCACTCCCAAGAAGCTCGTCGAATTTGTCTACTGCTTGATCAGGTTTCCCTGACTGTGATAGCCCTCTAATTATAGAGTTATAGGACTCAATTGCAGGGCATATCCCCTTCTTCTTCATCTCATCCCAAAGCTCCAAAGCTTTTTCTTCCTGTCTGTTTCTGAAATATCCCATAATCAAAGTGCTATAGCTTACATCATCAACAAAATATCCCCGTTTAACTGCGCTTTTAAGCAACTCATAGGCCTTGTCAAGCTGCATCTCCCGACAAAGAATGTAAAGAAAGGTATTCAGGGTAACATTATCCATCTTAAGCCCTCGTCTACCAATCTCATACATCATCTTAAAAGCTTGATCCATGTTTCCTGTTTTACAGTACCCATTCAACAAAGTATTGTATGTAACACAATCAGGAGAAAGCCCACTCTCTTCCATCTTCTGAAGAGCATTATTTGCTTCATCCATCCGCCCTTCCTTGCAAAACCACTTAATCATTATATTGTGAGTGACTACATCAGGTTTCAGTCCCCTCTGAACCATTTCCTCGATCAACTGAAATGCCTCTGAACTGCTCCTCCATTTACAACATCCATCAATCAACGTATTAAATGTAAACAAATCGGGCAACAATCCCTTCATCTCCATCTCATTTCTCATCCTCAAAGCTTCCTCAACCCTGCCCTCACCACAGAGAGCTCTAATCAACATATTATAAGTCCAAACATCGGGAGACAAATTGTTCTGATTCATCAACTCAACCACCTTAGTTGCTTCCTCCAAGCATCCAAATCTACAATACCCACAAACCAAAATGTTAAAAGTGCACTTATCCGGCAACGACCCTTTATCCCTCATCTCCTCCATCAAATCCCTCGCCTTATTCAACATGCCCTTCTTGCAAAGGGCATTTAATAGGGTATTGTAAGTCACACCATCAGGCAAGCAACCAAATTTCCCCATTCTGTGAACCACCGCCATAGCACCATTGATATTGTTCTCCGCACAATAAGCTTTTATCAATATGTTAAATGAGTTTGTATTTGGGACAACCCTGAGCTTAACCATATCATCAAAAATCACTCTAGACCAAGCAACCGAATAGCTAGACGGGTGTCTTACCAGAGCATTGAGGAGGGTATTGCAGGTGATCAAATTTGGCCGGAGCTGAAGTCGCTTCATTTTACAGAAAATATGAGCCGCCAGATGTGGATGGCCCACCTGAACGTACGCCCCAATGGCAGTATCAAGGAGCTCTCTTGACGGCGCAGGGACGGACCCAGTTGGGTGAAGAATCGCGCTGTGGAGGCCATGGTGGCGATCGACGGAGATGAAGGAGACCAGGAGGGATTTGGCATCGGAGAATCTGCGGCGGCCGAAGAGTGAGGGCAAGAGGTTGAGGAGGCACGTCGGGGTCTGGGCGGCAGATGGGGCGTGAGCTTGAGCCCATTTGAAGAAGGAAATGAGAGCAATAGGTCGAGAAGCTAGGGTTTTGGAGGAAATGACGGAGAGTATGAGTGAGGGAGTGAGGTAGGAGATGAAGGGGGTGAGCTCGTGGGCTGGGTTTTTACCAGATGTCGCGATCGTGGCGATTTTCTCTGTGAGCTCAGGTTCGGTCGACGGCGGATTTGGGGGTGGAGGTGTGTCCATGGAGGCTCTGCGTTTCAGGGGTTTTAGCTCGTAGCTTGTTAGCTCTGTGAGAGTAAGGTTTAGGTGAAGAAGACGACCCTCCCCGAAGAAGCTACGATGTCGTATAGGAAGAATAAAGAGTGATAAAATAATCTCTCCATCAAAACGGTGTCGTTTTATCTAGTTAATTCATTATTTAAAAGAATGACAAAATATCTCAAACTCAACATGAATTCAATATACTCGTTTTAACGAGTTGGCCTATTGATATCTTATAGGGAGATGAAATGCTCGAACTCGATAAACTTGATCTCCCAACCAACGGGAAGGAGTTATAATCACAAAATTCGTATCATAACTGTCCTATTGTCATCCCCGATTTTTAATCAAACCTATGCGAAACTCGTCCCATACCTACAATATCTAAGTTATGTCGGGTTAGAGGATGAATAAAGAGACTGATAAAATAACAGTGCCATTTTCTCTGGTTTCAACCGACAATGACTCAATATACATAAACTCATCCTATTGGCACCTTACAAGGAGACAAAATGTTCGAACCCGACACTCAAAAGTCTCATATGCATTATCCCATGTGGTCTCAAAGCCAATACCAATCCGACAGGAACAATTTAGATGAGGATCGATAGATTTTGTGTTTTTGATCGTGCCTAAACTATATGACAAGAATATTAAAATTCTAAGGTGAAAAGACTCGAATCATATCATGATTTATTAAACTATAGCGAAAATCCATTTGTCCAAACATGGGAACAAAACTTCATCATGGTAGACTTCCACATTATGTAAAATAACGATAATAACTACCATTATCATACTTTACAAAATCAAACGTATGGAAGCAGCAAAGTAAAATGAACATGAAAACAGAGGGAAAATGTAGTGAAAATTCTCAAGAAAGACATATGGGTTTATTAAGCAGCAACCCAAAATGGTTCATCAACCCATCACTCCCATCCCCACCTTCCTTGCATCTGCTCCATGACCTCTGCAATTTTTCAATCCCCGTCTCGGGCCCGAGTTCCTCTTCTTCTTCCTGCTCCGTCAACAAGTGAAGCCTGAGCCTGCCATTGCCGCGCTCGGCAAGGAACTTGGTCTCCGAGGCAGAGACACTGACGGCTTTCAGAACAAGCCGCCCACCTTCCCGGTGAGGCCTCACTCGGACGCCGCCGTAGCCAGCGGCGGAACTCAGAGGAGGTGGAAAATTTACTTCACCACGGCTCTGTTTCTTGCGCAGTAGGCTCGGCGGCCGACATTTCTCGGCAGTGCTTTCCAGCGAAAGCGGAGAAATGTCGTCCCCGCTTTCGCTCCCCAAGCTCTCCGTGCACATTGCCAAGCTCTCTGCGCTGAGCTTGGCCGCGGAGAGCTTAGCCAGAGGATGAACATACACTCTATCTTTTTCAACGGTACCCTCTTTGTTAGATTGAGAAAAGAGGAAACTCCAGCTACCATCGTCATTGCCATTGGCTGCAGAGATCGAGTTCTTCAATTTGATCCGTAGAACCCGCGGCTCGACAAGTCGGGGGTCGAGGCATGTTCGCAAGCCTTGACTGCTGCTTAAAGACATTTGCTTATCCGCAAGAAGAAGCAACAGAGGAAAAGGGACTGAAACAAGGGAAAACACAGGATTTGTTTACGAAAATGCAACCAAGTTTAGAACTTTGTGAGATGGGTCTGAAATTAGAGAAGAGATTAACAAAACCCACTTCTTATTTTGGCGAAATTAAAGAAGAAATTGATTTGGGATAGAGTTGTGGAGATGTGTGAATGAGGTGGGTCTCTGTTTTATAGTCGAAAACCCAAGAGGTTTATGAGCTCTGTACACAGAGTAGAGAACCTTTTTGCGGCCACTAGAATGAATTATGCAACTTTTAGCCTGCCACAGATATTATAATGCCAATAGCAAATCATGAGAAAGTTAGGACACAAAAGAGGGTTGGTCTCAATAATTAAGATAGTGGGTTCAAGCAAATGTCCCTCCCTAATTAAGCACCAAATACTATTTGTGCATGTCTTGCATATAAGTATACTAATGTTAATATAATTATGACTTAAATCTTGACAATCAATATAATATTTATATTTAGTAATCATTGTTTGGTTCAATTTAACTCAAATACAAGATTGTACGATATATTTAATATAAAAAGCGTTGATAGAATTTGTCATACAAAAAGAGCCGAAGTCATTAAAAAAACATTTCTTATACTCTATCATCGAATGTCTTTCAATTGATCATTTACATTCTTAATGTCTTTTGTTCTCTACTTAGAGAGTTTGTATATATTAGTCCCATAATGATATCATATTTTGTTGAAAAGTCTTGTACAATTTTCGATATAAGAATAGAGTTTTAGAGTAAACTCTAAGTTTTGATAATCTATCAACTTATCTACCATTGCTTGGTTCATAATCTATCAACTTAAATTCTGCAGACACAAGTTCAAATCTCAATACCTGTAAAAATAATAATTATCTATCTATTTATTGTTTTGTTTTATTCTTATTGATATTGTTTTTTATACTTCAATTGCAGGAACAAAAGTGGGGAAGAGCAAAAATATAAAAGGCATTATCATATTTTGAAATGAAAGCGAAAAGATATTAATCATACAAGCTACTGCTTTAATTGGATATTTTAAACGGATGTTATTGGATAATACTATTAATTAACTAATTTTTGGAACTGTAAAAATTTATCATAATTGGATTCAAACTAAACTTCTTGAGTTGAACAAATCCGCCAATTGAACCCGATCCGTCCGCAATTCGAACTGGGCGGATTTGACCCTAAAAATTTATTTGTCGGGCGGATGCGGGTGAAGAGTTTGAATATCCGCAAAATTGTGGACGGGGTCATGGGGGTGCGGGTTGAACGGATATCCACCCATGAACATACCTAAGAGAGGCAATTCAGATTAAACACGATTCTTATAGAGATTTGAAGAAAAATAATGATGTTGCAATCTTTGAAATGTATAAATTAACAAAATAGGAAGCCAATATATCATTGTGGAGCGCAAATGAGAAATTTTACAATGAGGTATATGATAAGTTAGGTACAAAGTAAGCAGATAATGACATTTACAAAATCGCTGGAGCAAAGGAAAGAAGAACAAGAGATATGGGAAACGTGAACTGTATAAACGATGCAAATGGAGAAGTTAAAGTCAGAGGGGGAGATGTTAAGTGTAGATGGAAAGAGCTTTTTGACAGGTTATTCAAGGATGGGTCTAATCCTGAGATAAGAGATGTAGATGTTCATCAACAAGAAGCAAATCAAAATTGTATGCAAAGAATTAAAGAGTCGGAGGTAAATGAAGCATGAGAGTGGATAAAACTAAGGAAAGAGGTTG
>JAYMTO010000729.1:0-10907 GCA_036898065.1 California macrophylla | reverse complement strand
GGAGCAAAGTTGAGACATCATTTCTTCTCATATTCTCATTTTTTTTGTTTGAGTGAGTATCTTGGAAAGCCAGTTGACATTTCCAATGACAAATACATTGACATATCCAATATGGTCTAAGAAGAGATAGGAAGAGGAAAGTCTTTGATAATTTATAAAAATTAAACATATTTTTAAAAAATTAAATTATTAAATTATAAAAATTCGATTCTTGAACATGCTTGCTCTTTAGACATGGGCCAAATCAACCCGGGTGAAGTCGGGCTGAACGCATTAATGGACCCCTTCTGATCTGTGATTGTGATAGCTGGTTTTTGTGGATGAGTCAATTGGAAGCAAAATTTGTTGCTTGCAGTGGAATTGAATCATATATGGTGCATTGTTTATCGCGTGAATCACTGTTTTGATTTGGAGATCCAGAAGTAGAAATTGGTTGAAGAAAGAGATGGAGAAGATGCATCAGGCGTTCGAGAAGGTGAAGATGAATCAGGCGTTGGAGAAGATGAAGATGTTAGTGGGAATGGATGTAGAAGACGAGGAAGCCGCAGCAGCAGCAGACGGAAACAATCCCTTTTCTTTCATGGACGACTTTGACCGCAACTGTACCCTAACCACCAAGCAGGTCCTTGCTTTCTTCTCTTTCACCATAAACTTCAACCCAAGATATTCATTCCGATTCAATTCAAGTGAAATATGTACTGAGATGCTGTTTCTTCTACATTTTCCTATGTTATTATATTTTGCACCAGATTCATAGTTACGCATTACAACCCCTAATTGCTGTTTATCAACCTTCTCTTAACAGAGGTTTTATGGTTTTGTCATATGCCTGGTAGCTGGTTTAACTTGTACTCTACTGGTAAGTTTCAACAGTTAAGAGTATCCATTTTAAGGTTTATCTTTGATTTTGACTCTATGTACATTATTAGTAAGTTGCACATTTTAAAGTCCATCATTCTCAGGTTTATCATTGATTTTGCCATTGTTTATCGTACCGAACTCTCGCTCCATTGTTCTATCACCAAGGCCTTTTATCCTTCTCGACTTCATGCTATAAAGGATCTACCTTTTTTGTTTCTATCTCTTTCCCTAAGATGTGCTCAATTTCTAAGATTGAACTATTTACCTTTTGAAGTCTAAATGTGATAAGTGTTTTGTGCAGCATCAGTGATGTATCAGCTGATTTTCCCGTTCATTTCTGGTCAATGTACATTTCTCGCTTAGTGGTACAACTGGGACTTCTATACTGTTTATCTGGTTAAATGATCCTCAATTGGCATAATTTCTTCTCAGCAAAGTTTACATTTTAACCACACCTTTAGTTTAACTTCTTCACATCAATGTTTTAAGGGATTGAAGCATAACTCGAAACTAAATTCTTGGCAATTATGTAGCATATGTACTTGACAAATTATCTTCAGTTTTTTTTGTGTTGTCTGCATATGTTTACCTCTCTTAGTTATAATTTGTCGTGTGCTAGATTAGTTCTTACTCTTGGCGCATCTGTAAAATGATTCACTTGTATTATAAATAGAAACGTGTATGAATATTTCAAAACAACTTGGTATAACCTTTTGTGTTTTACGAGAATGCTTTTATTACTGGAAGTTCTGAATATACAAGTTGATATATGATTTTGTCGAAAAGTTAAAAGGGGTTTCAAGTTTTTTAATTTACTATATTTTTTTTATAGTTTGATCATTAAACTTTATTTCACTCTGATATGACTTGTTCCTTCTTGAAGTGCTAATTTTCTTGTATTTTCCTCCTTTTCATGTAACAGTCAATGCTTGTTTTCTTCAAGCCAATCAAGTTTGCAATAACATTCACATTTGGCAACCTGCTTTCACTTGGGAGGTTTGTGTTTATTTGTATATGTTGTTTTCTTCATGATGTTTTGGCTAAAATCATTATGCTTTCACATTATGTATGATACTATTAAGCAGTTATGATCTGATCAATGAATCAGATAGGTACTCTGCAAAAATTTGTATTCTTTTCACATTTTTATCTTCAAAACCCTTGGTTCCCTATCAAAAGCAGTTTCTGTATGCACATGTAGAGATGCAGGGAAGGCAAAGAAATGACAAGAGAACCAAAGATAGATCTCTAAGAGATTCGTTTGCAAGATTTGTAGATAATCCATTTTGTACTTATTACGGCCAGGCGCCCTTTTGATTGATAATATGATTAGGTTTGTGGGACATCTTTGAGTCTAATAGATGATCTAAATTTTAGGTTCCAAATTCCAACAGAATTTTAGTCTATTTCTAGTGCCTTCTAAATCTGTATTTAGAGTAGCTTAATTTATTGCAATGTCTTATGTTTGAATCAGTTTGTGATGCTAAGTTGGAGTTTTATGCATGGCAGCACATCATTCCTCATAGGTCCAAAGCGACAGGTTACTATGATGCTTGATCCTGTTCGGATATATGCTACAGCCACATACCTTGCAAGCATCATAATTGCTTTGTTTTGTGCTCTCTATGTAAGTTATTACATGTCATGCAAACCAATGTTATATAGGACTACTTGTTACTGTGGTTTAAACAGCGCCTGGATGAAGTCTCTGATGACAACATTTTTTCCTTGAGCAGGTTCATAACAAGCTATTGACACTTTTGGCTATCATATTGGAGTTCAGTGCACTTATTTGGTAGGTTGAGAATTGCATTAGAGAACATTCTTGTGAAGTAAGAAAATATGAAATGACAAACAAGTAAAATTAAAAACAGATAATGCTTTTTTTATATATATAATGTTAATTTTGATATTGCTGCCATGACACGAGTCATGGGGACCAGACCAAGGATTTAAGCACTTGGCTATTTGGTCAAAAGCTTTTGGTAACAGATAACGCTTCAATTGGTAGATTAGCCAGTTTAATGAAAGGTGTCCTCAATGTGTTCGTACTATTTTAATCAAAATGTTTCCCCATTATTTGCGTACTCTTTCAAATGAAAGGTGTTCTCATTGTTTTCCTGTTCATTCAAATAAATAGATGCCAAAGCATGAAATGTGTTTAGAAATCACTGAACCACGAATAATTTTTGTGCTTCACGTCATTTTATGTACTCAGTTTCTCGAGATCCTAGTGAGTAAAATTTCTGGTTACCTTATGTTTGAAGGCTCACTTGTGACACTAACAGCAATTTTAGAACTTATCATTTTCATAGATGCTATAGAAAGAAATAAAAGATAACGTACTTCGCTTTTGTATTCTGCAATAAAAATTCAACTTCTATCTGATGAGTTTCCCAGATTGCATGTGGTTCTGCCTTTCTCATTCATCTTGGTCTGATGGCTTGTGACACCTTTTTGAGGTTTTGGTTACATTTCATGCTTTTCTTCTGCTTGTATCCATATTTTGTTTTATGTTCTATTTTGAACCTTAAATAAGATGGTCTAAAAAACTAATTTCTTGAGTTGTAGCATGATAAACTTACATAGGGTTTTCTACATAATTGTACCAAATCACTAGAATGTTTTTGTGCACATAAGATTGGTAGCCACGTGAGTCTCACAAATGCATTGTGTTGTATGTGAGTAAAATTTGGATTGGGTCAAAATATAAGTTCATGGCAAAAAGAGAATATAGATACCCTGGTTCCATCAATTTTCATTTATGGATGATGACGTGGATATCCTTGCCTACATGTTATGATGTTTCTTTTACTTCCTCACCCCTTGTATAATTTACAGGTACAGCATGAGCTACATACCTTTCGCGAGGACCATGGTTTCGAAGGTTATGATGGCTTGCTTTGACACTGAATTTTAGGCTGGTATTACTCTACTGGAAAGTGCGGGTACTTAAGAAAAGCATGACTCAGCATAGGTCTAAGCACCGAAAGAATTGACAGTTGAAGTGCTCAGAATTTTATCCACATGGGGGATTAGCAAAACTGAATTATGCAAAGATTGAGATTGGAAATCCTCCCCAAATCCATTTGCTTATATTTCTTGTACCTTATTAACACATGGCTGCAGCCAATCAGAATTGATGTGATATGATATTGAACCATGTGAGGGGCCTAACTGATGTAATAATATTATGAGGTAGATGATGACAAGTTGATGAATATAAAGGGAGTCTTGGCTTTCGCAAATCAGATCTCTTCAGAGGTTCATTTGATGCAGTTGTGGGTTGTGTTAAGAAATAGACGCAACAGAGCATTTGATGTTAAAGCATTTTTAGTATTATAACAACAATGAGAGACTAGAATGAATTATTCATCCAAAACAACAAACAAGGCGAATGATTCATTAAATAGTAGAAATCGCAACTGGAGTTGGAAATGATGACACACAAACTTGACAAGCAACAAGCTCAAACTTGTCAATGGTAATGTATAAGGGTCAATGAACAATACAATACAATACATAGCAATTCATGAGGTGGAGGTGGTGGTGGGTGGAGCTGTTGAGAATCCATAGGAGGCATAAGAAAGAGTACTGAGGTCCCAGCTATGGTGTATGAGTCGTGCTTTGGCGTCATCACCAGCAGCTCCGATGGCAACGTGCAAGGGATACAAGTGGTCGGGCCAAGGATGAGCCATTTTGGCATGAGGTGCCTTGTCGAGGTAGTGGCACACATGGTCGTACCTCCCCTGAAGGAGAGCATCCTTGAGCCAGGTATCGAAGTCGTGAGCCCAAGGAGCGACGTCAGGGGAGCGGGAAAGAGCCCTCAAGTTGTGGACGGCACTACCAGAGCCGATGATGAGGACGCCTTGGTGTTTGAGAGGAGCCAAGGCCTTGCCCAAGTTGTAGTGGTAGGTGGCGTCCTTGTCGGACTGAATTGACAGCTGGCACACCGGAATGTCCGCCTCCGGATACATGAGCATGAGAGGGACCCACGCTCCGTGGTCAAGCCCTCTCTTTGTATCTTCGTCCACCCGTTGAAACCCCGATCCCAACAGCAATTCCTTCACCTTCTTCCCCAATTCTGGAGCTCCTGGAGCTGGATATTTCAGCTACACATCCATAGATGAATGATTCTTCTTCTTCTAAGAGCCTTAAATGAAAACAACTATTATAATATACATACATACCTTGTACATCTCATCTGGAAAACCATAAAAGTCGTGGATGGTGGGGTGGCGGTCGGAGACGAGGTTGACGGTGGGATAGGTGGTGTCCCAGTGGGCTGATATCATGACAATGGAATTGGGTCTCTCTCTCATCACTTTCTCCTTCCATGTCTTCAAAAATGACCTCGCCGCAAGCGATTCGTCTATACAAAGCGTCGGGGAACCGTGAGATATGTAATATGTTTCATTCATAGACATAGCCATAACCGTGAGATATGTAATGATCCCAACACAACACCCCAATTGAGTAAATAGCAGGGGTTGTTGGATTTGGAGAGCTTACCTACCCACCCAACGCGGCTTGACTTGATCTTCACCTCAAATGTTTTAGTAATAAAATGATTGACAAATAAATTAAAAATAATATTTGGTCTAATTATAACTCAAATCATAGTAATTATTTGATGTGGTTTATGTGATTTTGCATAATGCTTTTATCCATGAGTATCTGAAATACAACTTTATTCTGCTCACAATTATTCCGAAAATACTTTACAACTCTGTCCAAAGACTTTGAATACTCATTTCTTTGCTCACAATTGATTTTAATGTACTAACAAGTTGAAGACATCATGCCAATGCAGTTAACTAATACAATAATAAATATTCATACATATTACAACCTTAATCCGTACACATGAGGTTAAACGTTTACAAAAAATAAGAACAGAGACAGACAAATAAATCTATGTGCTAATTTGGAGGCAAAAAATGCACCCTTGCAAGCCCATATTCTTTCCCAGCTATCCAAACACCAGTTTGTGACCATTGTACATCCTCCCAATCCAGGTTTTCCTCCAATACCTGCTCAATGCATTTTTGTACATGAGTTTGTTCAATTATTGATGTAAAATCTATTTCAAAATCCGCCTAACTTTGCATGTGGCAATTGAGTTTCAAAGCTACAGATATGAAGTACCTCCACATATTCCTGCGGCAATGGCACCCCAACTGAACGCATCACCTTTTGGGGAAGGGACTTCTTACAGCGAGACCACCTGAACACGTCAACCATAATGTTGTCACTGTCATTTCTTTCACCATTTGTGGAATGCAAAGGGTTATTTTGAGGTTCTGCTTCATGCACCTGAGATGCTGATGTGGCTTTCATTACCTTCTCTCCAATAAAACAGAGCTCATATCTAACTCAAAACATCAGAAAACAAAACATGACTAACAAATATATGCAAACAAGATGGAAGAATATCAACATTGCAGTCAGCACCAAGACATTAGGTTTACATGAAAATATGGAAAGCCGTTTCCAGCCAATTACAGAGAGATTAGAAGAATATGTACGTGATAAATTATTTGTGGGTTAGAACGAAGTGGGAGAGTTTTACATAGAGGCAGATCAAGGAGCAAAATTTCAAATTCTCTCATGCATACTTATTCATATGGTACATTAATTTTTCTAACAATGGTGTTTGCGATGTACCAGACTTCATTCACATTGTATGTAGCATTAAACAGAAGCAAAAAAAAATATCAGACCTGCATGAGTGTGTTTCTAAGTATAAAACTTCTCCTTTCTTCAACCGTGCAGATGTATAGAATGGTTTCTTCAGACCCTTGTCAGCAACAATGCTTATGCTGTACTTAGTCCTACAGCAAATCGTAAGCATGGAAACATAATGAGTTTATCAGTAGTTTCAGTATTTAGGGGAAGAGTAATGAAATATTTCTGTTAAAAGCTTATAGACAAGACAAGGAGTTAAAATCTATAAGAGTTTCCAGCTGAATCCCAGTATAAGCAAGCAGACTCCTTTCAACATATACCTATTGAGATCCCAAGAGAAGAAAAAATAAGGAAAAGTGTAGGGATATTATCCAAAAGTAAGATGAACATACCATGGCTCGTTGCAGAGATTGTACTGTATGGTTACTTCTCGCATAAATTTTTGCTGTCGCAATGCATTCTACAGAGAGAGGGGTATGCCAAAGAATCAATAGGAATGAACAAGTACATATATTAAGCAAGAGAGAAAGGAGAAACCACCTTCTCCAGGAACTATGATGCTTTAGCCAGATTTAGAGAAACATGATTCATCCTATCTGAAGTGTCAGCCACACAAAAATGTAGCAAAGGGGAATCCCCATTCAACACATACTGAGATGATCAAGGGGCCAAATAACTGTTCAATCCATCACATGTCTTTAAACATAGTATCTATTCACGGCTAAGTACATAACAAATGATCATGACTAAGTACACTTTTTTTTTGTATTTTCGAAAATCTTTTTCTACCACCGACTCCCCAGACAATTGAACCATATTTCCACATATTCCTTAACACTTGCCTTACTTACAGACCAAATCTCAAATCCAAAAAAACAATGGTGTCACTTTTTATTTTCATAATACCGAACATGCCAAAAAAGGGGAGAGGAACAAAATGCATAGTGAGGAAGGGCATAATTGCAAAAAAGTAAAAGATAAGAATACAAGCAAAAAGATTAGATTACTAAAAGATGCCAGGTCATACCGAAGCTGCAGCCCTTGTAGTCATAGTCCGCTCAACAGCTACAGGAGCCAGAGTAGGCTCCACTGCAGATGTATGTGTGAGACAAGGCTCAAGATCGATTGCCCCGCCTCCTTTCTGAAATAAATAATAATGATGATGATGATTATACAAACCGAAAGAAATGAACTAACAATTCCTTGACTGTGAATCTGAATGTGGAATTTGACCACGTGAATACGGATGTCCAAGTTTAATAGACCATCAGCGAAACTGATAGCTCAAACTAGCATGAAGAGCAAGGATGGAAGGTATAGACAGGAAATAATCACCTTCACAATGCAGCAACGCTCAACACGATAACTGCAACCAATAGCAGCTCCCCAGGCACGGGAACGGACATTGTTTCTCAAAGTGGAAATGTAACCTAATACAAAGACCAGCAGATAAGCAAATTGAATGCTCTTATATAATCCCTCAAAACTCTTTAAATGGCATGCCTAGTATGTGCTATTGCATGGGGCATCCTTGCACCATCATCATAATTAGGTATATGAGGTCTTTTATTTCAAATAGGAAACTTGGAGTCTATATATGGCAATGAAATTGCATCAACTATACGCCCAAAGACAAACAATAACATCACAAGGGTTCATTCTCGAACATTCTACACCTAAAAGACAAGATACCATTGGATGTGAACTTACAATCTTGAGGGGGTAGCACTCTAATGGTAGCACGTAGCTCGTGGATAGCTGGAGGAGGAGGGGAAGCCGTGGGGCGGCAATAACCTGTGTGCATGAGAACTGGGAGAGAATTGAAGCATCAATGCCAGTTCTTCCTATAGAATTGAGGTTGTGTTTGAATATTTTGTATGGGAATTATAATAATTTATACTCCCTAAATTACTCGGAAATGAAGATAAGTATGCCTAGTTTTCAATTAAACATAAATGAGGGATGGTTCTCATTCCCACACAAAAAAACATTAGTACAAAGGCAGCCTGAATTCTTATCACTGTAAAGACCCAAAGCAAACTAAAAGTGTCTTAGTGATACTACATACCAGCTACAAGATCAGAGTCATCTGTGTATATATCTGTCCCCCATAACTGGCCACCTCTAACCTGCACATAGTTAACTTAAATAACTCACATAAGAATACAAAGTAAGTTGCTCATCCTATGTTCTATTAAGCTAAAGTCAACAAAGTGATTGAGTTGAAAAAAGTCAAAATATTCTACCTAATATATTGTCTATCTAGTTAGTAGCAAAGCATGTGTGACTCTTCATAAACAAAAGCTTAACAAGACATATTTTATATATGGAGAATAGTTTTCTTATATATACTCTAATGAGGGGCATACCATCATTCCAGAGGACGGCGCAAAGGATCATTACCTACTTTTGCAGAAAGGCTGCTAGATGCCTTGAACCCATAAATTAGGTTCTTTATAAAAATAATCAAAAGACTTATAGTAAAGCCCACAAAACTTTTGATGGTAGAAGAATCTCACTATCAATAAGTTAATTAATACTATAGGAATAACATGATATAAAGTAACAAAAATATCTTATCAATTTCATCTAGTATTGATATGTTTGGTCGTACTTGGCGATTTGTAGCAGTAATATGCTCAGCTGGTATATGAATTTCAAGGGTAGGACCACCATTGGAGCTTTCACCATTTTTATCAGCTTGAGACAGGTCATATTCCTTCCACAACTTTATCAATTCTTGCATGCATTCACCAACCTTGTAAACAACAGAGGATACTTCGACTTTACCTGAAACACCAGCAACTTAGAACACGATGTACCAAGCTTAAATATATTATCATCGACATTCAACATAGGATCAGTTATTCAAGATAGCACATGGATACTACTTAACATGCTTTTAGAGATTTCTGGCATCATTACCTACAGAGGTCAACTATCTAGTGGGACACAATATAAAAATATATTTTTTTATAACAAAAGGAGGATGAAGCTGGCATTTGGGTTGCGTTCTTCACCTTGCAAAACACCCTTAAAACTCAACCTCAGAAAGCCATAATTCCAACTAGTAGGAGTTGACTATACAAATCCATTTTTTGAGGTTATGATTACTACCATCCTGACTCAAACCCTGGCCAGCAGGCCACAAGCTCAAGTGCTTGACCACTTGGACAAGCAAGCTTTGGTACAAATCCATTTTTTCATAACCCCTACAGTAATTGTATCCATTTAATTCTTAGGCTAAAAGCACCTCACAAACTCTGCTCTCGCTCATTTCAACTATCCCCATTGCCCTGGTAATCCCTTCAGAATGTATTGGATCACAATCACGTGTTGAAGGAGCAAACCCATATCATTATCACCAAGGCCAAATAGAGGTTGGCTACTAGTTTAAAGTAAAAAAGAAAGAAAAAACTTCCAGCTCAATAGGATGCAGGACAACATCTTACCTTGAGATCTGCAGAAGAAAGAAAGTAAGGATCAGATGTGCATCAAGGAAGAAGACAATCAAGCAATGCAGTATATATAATGACAATTTACCAAGGAGAACTAGATCAATGATGGCAAAACAAACTTTAAAAAATCAAACAGCATGATAATTAATTTACCATCTCCTGCTAAATGGCTTATTGATAATTCACGAACTCTAGGATAAAATAATAATAGAGAAGGAAACAAAAGATCTAGAAGGAGAAAGAAAAAAGAAGCTAATTTTTGTTTGTTTGTTACCTGTTGTTTTTGGGGTCGGCTTCCTATGACTTTTCTTTATATTCTATTAAAATGTTTAATTTCGATTGATTTCAATATTATATCATTAATTTAATGTTTAATGTTCAAATTTAACGATGTTGTCACACAAGTTTATAAAACAAACATTTGTATTTAGAGATTTTTCCATTACAACGTGAAAGCAATTTATTGAGTTTTTAGTTTTCATTTGGAAGTTGTGATTTTCCATGAATTCATTCCATTAAAATTGAAGGTTGTCAATATTTTAAATAGTAAATATGCAATGGGAAAATATATTTAATATTATTTAGGATTTTAGAATTTCAAACTTGATCCAAACGACAACGAACAAGTTTTTAGAGCTAAGTTATGTGTCACCTCATTGTTCTACGTAATGATTAAATGAATCATAATGTTATTCATACTTACAGTCGAGGATTAGATATCATTTATGATTATATTTTTCGTTGGTGGGTTGTAGTTGTATCGTTTCATCGTCTCGACCGATCTCACATGACGTCCTCTAATAGAACTCCACTCTAAACTCTTTCAGACTGTCAAGTACTCAGCAAAGTGAAGAGTGAACACCCTCCCCCCCCAAAAAAACTATTCGTCTATCGTTTCAG
>JAYMTO010000728.1:0-10915 GCA_036898065.1 California macrophylla | reverse complement strand
GGTTGTTCATCTATCGATTATATGTTGGGAGTCCTTGGTATATGATTTTGACATTTGTTGCACCACAAACCAAAGGTTGGGAGCTCTCATGGACGATTATGCAAGCACATATAAGGATTACTCTATGCGCCCGACAAGTTTCATCATCATCAGAGGTTTTATGGGTTGGACCAGAATGAGAAGTCGAAAGACATGACATCAGAGTACGTACCCCGATAATAAGTACCTCAGTTGAATAGTAGTGAGGATCGTGACATGTACATAATCAAACACATCAAGTAGCTTCTGACGGAGGTGATCGTCAAGGACAACATGCAATTGTTCAAGAATGAGTGGGGTGTCATTTTATGATATCGAGAACTCAGAAGATATGCACGGTTTATTCCGGTTCATGTTTCTGGGGTGACATGCTTCAATTTTTTATGTTTGCAATGGTGGTGGATCACTAAACATGAATGTTTTTTATGAATGAAATTGATGGGTTGGTTTGTTTGCATTTTTGATTTTATTGAAACACATCGAACATCAATTTATATAATGTACGCAATATATTTCGATCCATGATTTTCACTGCATCCCGAGAACACGAAACATAGAGGGTTTCTTTTTTTTTTTAATAAAAAGTAACGATTACTCCTAAAACTAGCTATGTACCACCTTTCATTTGCAACTACTAGTTGCAGACGACCTTTCGTTGCTATCATGACCATAAAATATCAAATAGTATCAAATTATCACATTTTCTGTTCAAATAGACATATATCGTTAATTTTATTGGTCAAAAGACCAAACTATCCCCAGTGTGCAAAGGGTAGTGGTAGGTGAAAAATTGATGATAATTTGATCTTTTCGCGCATTAAACTAACAATTTTCGTGTAGTGTAAAAGAATATAACGATTTGATGATATTTAACATTTTATGGTCATGACAACAGACGAGAAGTCGTCTCGCCGAAAATAATACACAGTTACTTTTGGAATTTTTCCTTACAAATATACTCAAAATTCTCCAACCAAATAAATGTCTTAACAAATACACCTCTTATAAAAGGCAAATGATATTTTAGAAATATACAAAAGATAAGACATTTTCCAACATATGTCAAAAAATAAAATAAAAATAGATTGGTCATCATTGAGACATACTTGCTCTACTTTAGTTACCCTTTATTCAATGGAGATCTGTCACAACTGGCTTCATCTTCTGGCTAATGAACAGGAATATAGATTTTCATACTTTCATTGATCAACAAAATATTCTACTTTAGTATAAAACGACTGCTAAATCATAAGAGCTTTTGTCCAGGATACAAGAGCAATATCGAGTTTAGAATAATTGAAGTTTAAGTAGCACATTGGCAAGTCATTTCTAGTTTTCTACAGGTTCCAGACCTTCCACAACAAGTGCACCCTTTCCCTATACTGAATCTCATGCTTCTGGTCAATGAAAATATACACCGGGAGAGCGTAAGACCACTGAGAATACAGTAAGGTCGATTTGAAACCAAAAATATTAGGCACACTGTGTCTCTCAACTCAATGGGGACCTTGGGTAAGTCTCTGTGTCTCATTCTGGTCGTTGAGGGTTTCCATGAGAAGGGGAGGCGCGTATTGGGCTGTCCCTTGGTGCTCTTCTGAATCTTGACAGAATGAGAGGATGATGGTATCGATAGACATCTCCACCACTGCAAAGAAAAGAGTCGCAACAACATAACCGAGCCCCCAGCAAACCTGCATTAACCACAGACAAAACACACTTAACTAGATTCAATTTAGCATATATTAATGAAAGAAACTGCCTTATTGATGAACATGCTGCTTTCAATGATGAAGCTTATAAGAAGCACAAAACTCTGACATCATATATATAAAAGGTTTCAGATTGGTGTCTCAATGTAACAAGCTCACTTTTAGAATATCTAACTTTCTAGCAGCAGAAAATCAAGAAAGTTCCAAGTTGTTGCTTTCATATCAGAAAGAGCTAGTTTCCGATGCATCAATTATGGAAAAAGCTATCAAGTTCTCATTTATCGGCTTCAAATCAATTCATAACATACCAGCACGGGAAACAGCGGGGAGGCTATCTTGTTATGGGAGGAACTGTATTTGTGTGTATCCAACATAAGGAAAGCAAATATTGCACTTGCGAGGCTCACACACAATTTTCCAAGGAAGAGAATGACATCTCCAATAACATTCACCCTCCCAATTCGTAGGATGTTGTTGATGATCAGTTCTGTCGCAATTGCAGAAGCCTGGCAGAAGCTTTTACCTGTTATGGCAATCTGTACAAGGCACAACCATATTCAGAAAACTGACTGGAGATTCGGCATGGATGTCAGATGTAACTTCAGAAAGAAACAAGTAGCACTCAGACCACCGGGTAGACAACAAAGCAAACAGATATGAGGCGAGCGCCCACATTGAATGCACGCACAATTTGGTTCTACTTACCATTATATAGGCATTCCGGTTCACAGATTTGATGGTCCACTCAACAGATTTCAGACAAGCCTGAGAAGAATGATGCACTGCCTTTCCAATCCAACCATCAGGTGTTGCATTAGCAACTTTCAATTTGCGACGAATAGACTCAAGCATAAAGCGGATTGATTCCACAAATGACAGAACCAGAGATCCAAGAGCCACCGAACCAAGGCTGGACCAAATAAGCCGCTTCATAGAAGAAAAAACTGGAAGAAACGGAATCTCTGGCTGCATTGAAGAAATTTAACAAAGGGAAGTGATAATTTAATAAAAGATATATACAAAGATAACTCAATGTACAAAAACATCAAAGACGTGCCATCTGTTAAGAAACCAATGCATTAATTTAGTATTGTAGAACAGTATGTGGCTTGATGAATCTTAATGTGTACATCGATTAGTCTGGCCAGCACAAGATAAGTTAGATTATTGCTTTCTAGAGAAGAAAGTTGAGTAAACTTTAGTCCTAAACAGAAAACTAACTAATGAAAGAAATGCTCATCAATAATTTCAAACAGAATTAGATTCAAATGCTCCACATAACAGTATTCAAAATCTGAACAACCATACAAGTTGGAATCTGAAATTTTCAAAACATAGGATGCAGAGCAATGTGTTTGTGCAGCCTTTCAAACAGTAACAGAAGAACAATATCTACACTTACCGATGTTTCACCACGAGCCCAATAATATGATGCCACAGAACCGGCAATCACAGTTGAAGAGCAAGCAATAAAAAACTGCGTAGCCCAATAGCACCCGAATAGATGGAAAAAAATGGCAACTGCAATATGAGGAGTATAATGGATGCTATAACCGCAGCAACGATCACAGTTTACCCGTTTTGACCCAAGATCATAAGCACAACAGTTGGAGTTGCAGTTGTTCTGGAGAATCTGACCAGAACTGAAAAGATGAAGAGCTGCAGAAATCCAGAACATGTAAAAGATTGCAAGGATGGCATATGGTATGACTGGAAAGATTATAAGTGCTTGAACTTCCCCAATGACCTTAGCAGCAACCTGTAAAAAGTACAAGATTCAGCAAATAACAATTCTCAGATGTGAACTTGTTCACATGTTAGCTGATGAAGATAAATTATTTCCAAATAAAAAATGGTTACAGTTCTAAATGCTATGCATGTGAACAAACTTTTTTTTATAATCATTTCCATCTTTAAGGTATCCAAATTTTAATTCATATAAAAATTTAAATTAAAACATATAACCTTTATAATAGTCATACCATTTAGACTAGTATTTACATTTTAACAAACCCCTCGTCGATTTTATTACACTCCTTCTATCTCACAATCATCCCAAACTAAGTGTCTCATTTAATTACTAGTAAAGATTAAGAATTCAAATTTTAGTGTTTCACTTTCCACAGTTTACCCTCATGCGATCATTTCCCCACTACTCAAAGTTGTTATAGCTAGCATATGGAGGGATAAGATCAATAATCCATGACTAATTTACTAACTCAATGCTATGATTCCAAAAATAAATGGAAATGGAAATGGGACACTTATTTTGGGACATTCGTTTTAGGAAAGTGGGACACATATTTTGGGATGGAGGGAGTATTAAATAGCAATCTAGAGATCATACTTGCCTTTAGAACAGATGTTGCCATAAGGATGCGTCGAACAATAGCAATGGACGTAAGGATGGCAACAACCATTATAAAGGTCATAAGAACAGCAACAGCACGAATATGATTTAACTCCTGAAAGTGCAAAACCATTTGAGTAACTAGCACATAAATGTACAAACATCAAAGAATAAAGGTCATAATAGTGAAAAACATACCCTTCCATAGACATGAAAGTATGAATCATGCTCACCGATGATTGGGGTGATGGCGTCATTTCCAATCCATCCAGCTAAAAGCAATCAAGATAAAATCAGTGTGCTGTTTGATTTCAATGCTAATCATCTATGCATTCATCAATACAATAAGTGCAGAACTTGACCTTGAGAGTGGCACAGTCCCAAACAAGTACAGTGGATCAGAGATCACAATCCTATCTTTTAAGGTTTTCATGGTAAGTTTGTATATGCTATGGTTCACATAGCATCCACATGCCCCCTAGGGAAACTTAAATTTTATACTTTTCTCATATTCCGAAGCTTGAAAGTTGAAAGTAGATCTATAACCTCATTCAAGAAACTTGGTATATCCAAAGGAACGTTGCAATCATACAATTTATAGAAGCAGTCAGAACATGGTAATTTTAAAAGATGTCATGATATACTGTTGGTATGCCAGGCTGCCCAGCCATGAAAATCCAAACAAGTAAACAAAAAAATGAAGGGTTGTTAAAAGAAGAATATTAAGAGAATAAGATAAGAATACTGACCCTTCAAGTAATAAAACATAGTAACTGAGATAATGAGGAGATTAAGGACGGCAACCGTTATCCAAGGCATAGCCGCAACTAAATGCCTTATCATTAGCAGCCAAATCACTGACAGAAACAGAGGCAAGAGTCCTCCACAAACTATCAATACCGGCCATGCCTTCCCAACATCAGCCATGTATCTCTGCAAACAATATGTAAAATAATCATTTACATTTGAAGCCATTCAATTACATTTAGCATGCCTAATTCTTCTGATTTCTTACTTTTGAAACTAAACATGCCAATTGTATAGTTTGAGGTGAACAAGATCAAGCTGTATAGTTTCTCTAGTAACTGCATTCCTTGCTGATAATCATTACAAAGATAAGACAGTTTTAAAAGGTCCCAACCTTCAAAACGGACGAACGAGCATTGATGGTTCTGTGAATTGATTTATCTATTACAATGTCCTCATTGATGGCTGCTCCACCCATCTGCTGCCAGTGCCGCATTGACATATTTGATGATCGAGCAATAAATTGGCAGCTCCAATAAACTGGGTAAGAAAGAGAGAAAAAACTAGTAGTGTAACAGATGTTTACATGAAAGGCCTATACATGCATAAAATGGAAGCAGAAAGGACACAGAAAGATTTTCCCATGCAACTCAACCGCTTTGTCTCAGTAACAGATCAGACACATGACATATACAAACGGCAATTTGTATAAGCTCCTAACATGCAAAACAGTAATGTATATTTAACAGAATATAAATTCCTAAACTTTCCATGAACCTAAATAGAATTGAAAAACTGGGGTTCACTTACCATTAACACTTGGAAATATGACAGGATAACAAGGGCCTTGTAGTTGAAGAGAGGAGTTTCTCATTTCTGGTGTAAGAAATTCAAAGTAGTCATAATTCCTGTCAATCCAGTCATCCATTGAGAGACGAATCTCTCCATCTGGATAATCACAAACCCAGTTGAGTCCATCATCCGAGGGGATTGGACAGTCCAACAAGCAAATACTGCGGGCATTGACCAACTTAAATTGACTGTCTTTCAAGCCACTCTGGTAAACCTGGTTAGGATTTAACCAGTATCTTAGATCCAACTGTCGAAGGTTAGGATTTGCGTGCTTGTCACCACAAACATTTCCTTTGTAGTCTAGACCATAAGTGAGCCTGATAAGCCACAGAGCAACTTACCATCATCATAAAAAAAAGGAAACAAAAAAATGTAGAAAAGTACAGCATGTGTGGAAAAAGTATACGTAGCTAGCAATTAGTTACTAACTACAAGATCATGCACCCACTAATGGATATTTTTAATCATACACTCATAGGTAGTGTGAAGGTTCATTATTTCAATACATTGTATTGTTACCATACAAAACCACTGCACTTAGGTAAGGGTTAGCAGGGGGAACAACATCCAGAACATAATTTACAACCACAAAATCATTTAATAACACCACACAAAGCGAGGAAAACAAGTTAACAATGGTTTTCAAAGTGCATGTTGGAGATAATTATATGGATATCGACTCAAGGAGGCACATAACCCAGTGCTAGTCACTTCAGATTGTGAAACCACTTTGAGGCTAACAGACTCATCGTCAAAGATAAATATAAAATAGTCTATCCAAGGAAGGAATTAGTTTCTTTTAATTTGCATGCTCAATAATAAAGACAAACCTATCCAAAAAAATGATATCACAAACATTAGTGAAAGTTCAACACTGACCAAAAGTGAAGACATCTATTGTTGGAAAGAAAGAAGAGAATACTTGAAAATTATGTAGATGAGAATAGCAAAGAAGTCTTCCAATCCATGTGGGTATAAAGCTATTTTAAGGACATATCATGCACCCAATATTGTTTTGCTTAACACGAGGGAATGATCAAACAGAGATTCAAAACCCTGTGTAACTTTTAGTACATAAAATCCTCTTTGTCACTGTCTCCGTCACTGTGTCATCCCATACGTGATGCAACTAAAGAGACACGGCAATCTTTTAAGGAAAACAATTTAGAACAAATCTAAAATGCTCTCCTGAAACACGTATATTATCTTATAACTAATACAAAAGGAAATGTAGTACTTCCTTCAAAGGAAAATATCACATCCTAGAAGCCTACTGTTGCCTTGAGTACTTTCTAATTTGTCTCAACTACTGAGGGAAACAATACAAAACAATGTCAAAACTTGAAACAAACTAGGAATGCTGAAACCATGCACCTTAACTCAACCTAACCCCCATGCAGACACTATCATATGATGAAACCAAACTAGCAGTGACATTCCATATTTATTACTCATCTTCTTGTCTTGCCCACAATTTTATAGCTAACTAAAATGGATAAACATGAAACACTATTATATGATGAAACCAAACTAGCAGTGACATTCCATATTTACTACTCATCTTCTTTTCTTGCCCACAATTTCATAGCTGACTAAAATGGATAAACATGAAACCAGGAGAGGACTGGCACATTGGATATACAAGCCAAAGGGTGGAGACACCAAGATGTATATAAGTGGCGAAACTCTAATACCATCACATGTTAAAGCTTGACACAACCCATAAGCTCAAATTGATGGGACTTTAGCCCACCATATAATGTTAAAGTCCGATCCAAAATCAAAAGGGCGGAGGCCGTGTCTATCAAGTGGTAGCCAGTCTTTTCAACGCAAGACTGACAGTATACCTTGACTAATCAGTACCAATACACCAAATTTAAGGAAATATACAACAAAATAAGTGGCACCGGCTACAATTCAGCTATATTTCTTGTCATAGATCAGGAAAAGAAATTAAAATAAAAAATCATAATAACAATATCTACAGACCCATTAGAGATAGGAATGCCTAAAAAGGAACCCACTTGAGAAACTGCAAATCTAGCATTAAAATCAAGAAAAGATCAAAACTTCACCAAAATCACAGAGCCCCATATGGAGTATGAGCAAGCAGAAGAAGGGGGTTTAGTGTTAGCTACTCTTTTACCTCAATGGGTTTCCTTGGTTGAACCCGAAGCTAGAGTTCACAATCATGGCGACCCAGAATGCTATAAAAATGACTAGAAATGCAATATCTCTGCACTTCCTGTTGTGTCTGATGATTCCACTCCCCATCTGTGCATTCCCATCACTGGAAGGGTACCTACCTATCACTGCCCCCAAAGGACCCCTCATTTTCTCTCCAAACAAACACTCTCTCCTTCTCCTTCTCCTTCTCTTTCTCTGTTTCAATGCTCAACAATCAAAGGTTGGATAGAAAGAGATGGAAACTAAAGTGCAGAGAATTTTGGGAGGAATAAAGAAAGCTCTTTTCTCAGAGAGAGAGAGAATGTGTGTGTGTCTTTACTCTTTTAGAGTTGGAAGTGGGAGGTGAGTGAAGAGATGGAACTGTGCAGAGTGAAATGTGAAATGGGTTTCTTAGATTTGGAATAAATTTTATATTATAAAAATTTCTGTGTTTTTAAGACAAAGATACTATTACAGGGCTATGTTTTAAAATAAAGTATGTGTTTTTTAGGTTTTCTTAAGAAACCCTGTCAGTGGCTAATTGCTACGGTTTCCACTAATATCAGACGAGTTGGAGAAATAAAATATCAGGATCCATTCATTTTAAAATAAAATAATAGTAGATTATTTTTGGTTAAAAAAAGTAGATTATTTTATATGAGATAGAAAATTAATATAGAAAGAAAATTTTAATTTTGGTATGGAATTACAATGATTTGTTTATATCAATTAATTCGTGTTATTTTATCACATTCAATCTAATAAAATTTGAATTTATCGTAAGATCTAAAACATTACGAAATTATTTTGAAAATATAACTTATTTATGTCGAGTTTAAATAAATTAAGATAAATTATAATATTTCTTCAAATCAAATATTTGTAATATTCACTTCAAAAAAAATATTTGTAATATTTATTAAAAAATGGAGAGGACTGGACCCCACTAACAGCTCCCATAACTTTCACAATGAGTCTTGAGTTGGCTCACCTTCCTCTTGCAAGCATGGACTCCGTGTTTTTTTTTAATAGAGCAAGTTGAGAAAATATGTTTAAAATTATTTAAAATTTAATTTTTATGTTTAAAAGTCATTAAATTTATAAACTAGGTTTATTTTTGTAAAATTATCGAAGATGTTCTTATTATTGGAAAAGACATAATTCAACAATTACTCCCAACAATTTCTTCTTGGGTTTAATAGACTTTCTGAGGCTTTTGGTATGGACTTTCCGAAATCTAATAGGAAATAGTAATAAATAATAATAATAAACCTATTCTACAAAAGAAATTATTCCTCTTTTAAGTTATATTCCGTGTGTGCTCTGTTTTCTGCGCACATTGATTCATCTTATATTAGTTATAATTTTAGACTTTTGTGTCGACCAATGTTATGATTTTAGACTTGTAATTTCTAATTTGATGATTTTTGGAACTTTGTTATGAAGTTATGTTGTTTAAATTACATTATTGGACATGTTATAAATTTATTATTAGGAAATGTTGAGGCTTACGCCTCCTGAGGTAGAGAAAAATGTTGTTGGTCTCATTTCGCCCTTAAACCTTGCTCGTCCATATTAAATTCGGACTGGACCAGTACGAACGAGTGGGGGAGGAGCTTCATCTTCCTCTTTCGCTTCTTCGCGGTGGGTTTGTCTTAGAGACCTCATTGCACATTTGGATCAATTTGTGGTTCCCGATGGTTGGTTTGCAAATTGGGGATAATATAGAGCTAGGAATTGGGAGTAATTTGATTTTGGGTTTGAATAGGTAAACTTTTGAGGAATGGGGATGTGGCTTGTGAATTAAGAACTTGTGAAAAAATAAAAAAAAATGGATCAAAATAATCGAGGTTGGACATTTTTTGTGAATGAGAATTGATGTGGGAAATGATAGAAGAAGAAGGGTTGAGAGAGAAATAATGTGGGAACAAAATGAAAGAAGAAGATTTGTGAAAATGAAAAGAAAGATGAATTTATAAGAAAAAAAGAGGTAGTCGTTGGAGGTAGCAGTTGGGAGTGGAGAGCCATTGGGTGATTTTCAGCGATTTTAGCGATGATATGGAACGTTCAAATGTCTATCCGAACAGTAAAAATCGTTGACCATCAATAATTTGGATGATATCGCTGATCACATTACTAATCCTCAATGGAATTTGAGTTCAAAGTTGTAGCGAATATCTGTGTGGAGATTAAGTGGCTTAAAAATATGCTTACCGAGTTTGGCGTTCGCATGCGTCAACCTCCATATGTGTGGTGTGATAATTTGGGTGTTGTCTACATGTCGACGAATCCGACCTTTCACGCTCGAACCCGACATATGGAGGTCGACTTTCATTTTGTTCGAAACCTTGTCATGCAGAAGCTCCTCAGTGTTGCTTCCCTCTCTTCTATGAACCAGGTTGCTGATATATTAACCAAGCCTCTCCCTAGACAATTGTTTGACAAGTTCATAGACAAGCTTCACCACCTAGCGCGGCTTCACCTTGTGGGGGTGTATCATCACAATAATATAGTCCATTTTCCTTATAGAATGCATTGTATTATCACATTAGAATTCTACTCTATCTATATGACTTACTTGACTAAGTTATACATATATATATATATATATTGTTGTCATGTATCAATTCAATATTATTGAATATAGACGCACATACCTATTGTAGTCTTTGACTTACAAGAACACGTATAAGTGCATCCTCATGGTAGCTCCTTTGTTAGGGGAGCTAGCTCTTACCACATAGTAATTAGATTGCTATCGCATAGGCTAGATACGTAGTCAACTTTTATAGGAACTAGTGCCTCCTGGTGGTAACTACTCCAAGAGAGACGCTGTAATTTTTTATTTTATTTTGATTTTTTAAAATTGTTTATTTAACTTAAATAAATATGAATTTTAAACATATAATCAAATTATAAAATAGACAATTTCATTAATTAAAAACTTGAAGATTGGTACAAATTTGAGAGACTACTACAACTTCGATAATTCCTGGTGTAAGAAATTCAAAGTAGTCATAATTCCTGTCAATCCAGTCATCCATTGAGAGAC
>JAYMTO010000727.1:0-10918 GCA_036898065.1 California macrophylla | reverse complement strand
CTTACAAGAACAAGCTCTCTACTCAGATCTCTTCTAATGTTCAGGGGAAGTTTTTGTATTCTAGCAGACATTTTGTATCTGATCAACCTTATAATAGTTTTTGTTGGTTCTGTGATTTATTAGGTTGACCCAGCAAAGCCTGCTTCACTGACTTGGCAAAGACAATTAAATTCTACTGGAAATATCCCTGCAAAGTTCAACTTATATCTCAGAGAGAAATTGCAGTTGGTATGCCATCAACTCTTTCTGATAATTTTATGATTCCTTCCAAAGAGTTTGGTATGACATTATCCTAATCAAAGACTTTAATATTTGGTCTGGTTTTCTGTTTTCTGTAAGGCTCCTATTGGTCTTCGAGTGTGGCGTGACATCAAGGAAGAAGAAGAAAAAGGAAGAGTAACATATCTTTACTCAGCTGATGACTTTCTTATATTTTGTCAAATGTCTCTTGATCATCAGAACGTTATATTTTGCTGTGGATAATCCCAATTTTCAGGTACCAGTGTTCGATCCATTTAAGGATCGTGTTAGTACATTACACCATGGCGTTCCTCTAGGTGGTATTGGGTAGGTTTTCATGAACTGACGAAAATTATAGGCATATGCAAGTTGTTTTTGTTTAAGTTCATTAAGTTAGCTTTACATTTTCTGTTCATAGACTTGAATAATTTTCACTGTGCAAGTTCTGGAAATGTATTAGCTCTTCTCAATATAACATAAAACGAGGTTACCTTTTATCAACTGAGATGTGCATTTCCTCATGTTTTTTTATCTATGTACCCGTATCAGCTACTTGTTTTATTAACTAGCCTCTTACATTTAAAAGCATGATCCAGTGCAGGAAGCATTGGAAGAAGTTACAGAGGCGAGGTTCAACGGTTTCAGTTGTTTCCAAGAACATGTGAAGAAGGGCCAGTTCTAGCAAATCAATTTTCAGTAAGTGCACTTACCTTCAATTTGTGTATGGTGTTGCTGAGGTTGACTGTATCAGCAAGGCAACACTGATTCTTAATTTTTGCTAAAAATCAAACAAGACACTTCTTTTGGGGATGGAGGGAGTAAAACACTTGTTGATGCTTTACCTCATGTAGGTTTTTGTCAAACGCCCAAACAGCGGGAAGCTAGCATCCGTGTTATGCTCAGTGAACCCTGAATCCCCGAAGTAAGTCACCATGTTTTCTAGTACTTCATCTTGTTGTCTTAACATGTATGGATTGATGAGAAACTTCCATTACATCAGCTCTGAAAATTGATATGCAGAAGAGGCTCTTCGGGCATAGAATCTTGGGAATGGAATCTGAAAGGGAGCAAGTGTACATACCATGCTTTATATCCAAGAGCATGGACAATCTATGAGGGTATAATTGAATATAGTTACACTATATAGTCGGTTAAACCTTTCTGATATCCTACACAGTTCCTATATATACACAGTAATATCGATGTTTACAAGCAGGAGGGCCTGATCCGGAACTTGAAATTGTTTCGCGTCAACTTTCTCCTGTCATTCCTCACAATTATAAGGATAGCAGCCTCCCAGTATCAGTATTTACCTTCACGGTAATA
Organism: California macrophylla; assembly: GCA_036898065.1. NCBI lineage: Eukaryota > Viridiplantae > Streptophyta > Magnoliopsida > Geraniales > Geraniaceae > California > California macrophylla. The sequence continues at coordinate 9,352 of JAYMTO010000727.1, read as the reverse complement.
AAGGACAGACGAGACGTTCTATTGTAATCGTACAAATGAAGGTTTTTGTTACCTAATAGTGCATTTTATGCTTATTTCAGCTGTCTAATACTGGAAATACTCCTGCAGACGTAACCTTGCTCTTTACATGGGCTGTAAGATAAATACATACTGCTGATTCAATTTGATGACATTATATATTGATATTTAGCTTAACCTTTTGTCTCTTGCAAAAGGTTTTCTAGTTGTTTTTCTGAATCATTTCAGACACATTTCTCTATTTCTTATTATTCAGAATTCAGTTGGCGGGCGTTCTGCGTTTTCAGGTCAACACTTCAACTCAAAGATGACGTAAGGACATATCCATTATACTTTAAATTCCTCAAGTTTGGTAATTTTTTCAAATCTATACTTTCCTCTATCAACAATATTGCAGCTCGATGGGCTCGAATTCAAGATCTTGTTTAATGAAGCTAACCACTTAGTCTAGCTAGCATTGGTAACTTGGATTCTGCACACTGAAATAGCATGATGTTGAGGCATTTGCCTATTAGTTTACCTACAAAGACTGCTCAGTGCACGAGACTCTCACCTTTGTGAGTCTGAGGAAGGATGTCATTGTATACGTTCACATTCCCTTTACTTTTGAAAGAGAAACTGTATTCAGACTTGCTTGTGACACGACATATTCCTATACGATGTATATATTTGTTTTGAACATGATAATATGAATAATTGACAACTTATCTCCTATATCAGGGAAAAAGATGGAGTTCACGGGGTACTTTTACACCACACGTGAGTCATTTGATCGATTTTATGAGAAAACATTTGTACTTGAGTAATTTCCTAGTTGGACTTGCAATGTTTAACACGAAGAACAACAATCTCAGAACTGCAGATAGCCACCCTCCAGTTACTTTTGCTATTGCAGCACAGGAAACTTCTGATGCTCATATATCTGAGTGCCCTTGCTTCCTGATATCTGGCAAGTCGCGAGGGCTCACAGCGAAAGATATGTGGCATGAAATTAAAAAGGTAAGCTTAGCTTCTCTAGTTTTACATGTATGAAAATAGGAACATTTTGTATTCATCTATCTCCATAATTAAAGACAAGCCATGATCCATTCAATATGGTAATATTTTCATTCTCAACTCTTGTCTAGAATGGCTCATTTGATCACCTTCAGCACAGTACAAAATCAGTGCAATCGAAATGTGGATCGTCTATTGGAGCAGCCGTAGCTGCCTCCTTGATTGTTCCTCCGGGATCTGTCCGTACTGTTACCTTTTCATTGGCATGGGACTGCCCGGAACTGAGATTTACAGGAAGAACATATCACAGGTCAGTTACCATGTATAGTCCTTAAGTAATGATTCAAAGAACTTGCTATAGTTACCTGAACCTACAATATATCTTCATGCCAGGCGTTACACAAAATTTTACGGACTTCATGGAGATGCAGCAGCAAATATGGCACGCGACGCTATTCTTGGTAATCTCTTTTTTATCTTCATAATAGTATAGTAGATGCTGAAGTGAAGAAATAGAAAGAAATATGCTCACATTATCTCATAAGGCAAGAGCCAAAAGGCCACTTATTACTTTTCACTTAGGAATAAGGCATGAGTTGAGTCCAACCTAACAAGTTAGATCTTTTCGATTGGAAAGCCCGAGTCTTTGCGTGCAGGGTGTCACTACTTTTCTTTTTTTTGATCAGCAAAACTTTTTATTCTCTAGTGATAGTTGAAAATCTTCATCATACACCTCTCTGATTCTTTCTTGTAAATGTTGTTTGTGAGAAAAGAGCATGAAAATTGGGAGTCCCTGATAGATGCTTGGCAAAGACCAATCCTCGAAGATAAAAGACTTCCCGAATGGTGAGAGGGGAGCTTACCTTGCACTGAACCTTTGCATAGAAGTTGTTTAAAAATACTGACAAATCCTATAATCAAGAAACCTTTTTTTGTTAGGTATCCAACCACTCTCTTTAACGAGCTCTATTATCTAAATGCTGGAGGGACAGTGTGGACAGGTACGAGTCAAGCTTAAATCTATTCTGATATTTGTTTATTTAGCTGAATGCTGTGTTCTTTTTTTTGTGCAGATGGATCACTTCCGCTACAAAATGTAGTAGCTATAGAGACAAAGTTTTCCCTTAACAGGTCCTTGTCAGATTTTAGGAACACGATTGGTCTGTCCAATCAAAATGACACTGCTGTTGAAGTTCTTGAAAAGATGACATCAATGCTGGAGCAAATAGATACTCCTGTAATGTCAATTTCTGCTTTTGGGACTAGTTTGCTCCACAAGGAGGAAGAAAACTTCGGACACTTACTCTATCTCGAGGGACTCGAGTACCTCATGTGGAACACTTATGACGTCCATTTCTACTCGTCTTTTGCGCTAGTCACATTGTTTCCTGAACTCGAACTTAGCATCCAAAGAGACTTTGCAGCGGCCATAATGATGCACGATCCTAGCAGGGTAAAGAGTTTAAGCGATGGAAAGTGGGTTCGGAGAAAAGTTCTTGGTGCTGTTCCACATGACATTGGACTCAACGATCCTTGGTTCGAAGTAAATGCTTATCAGCTGCACAACACTGATAGGTGGAAAGACTTGAATTGCAAATTCGTTCTCCAAGTTTACAGGGACATGATTGTTACAGGCAATAAGCCTTTTGCAAGAGCTGTTTGGCCCTCGGTTTATTTGGCAATTGCTTACATGGATCAGTTTGATAAGGACGGGGACGGGATGATTGAGAACGAGGGGTTCCCTGATCAGACTTATGATGCGTGGTCTGTTACTGGCGTCAGTGCGTATTGTGGCGGGCTCTGGGTTGCAGCTCTCCAGGCTGCTTCAGCTATGGCACATGAACTTGGTGATAATGCTTCTTCCGGGTACTTTTGGGTCAAGTATAAGAAGGCCAAAGCCGTCTATGACAAGTTATGGAATGGTTCGTACTTCAATTATGACAGCAGTGGTAGCAAAAATAGTTCATCCATTCAGGCGGATCAGCTAGCCGGACAATGGTAAGCAAAAAGTAGTAGTTCCGGCTTTTATTTCATATTAGAAACTCGAAATATCATTCAACATGTAATGTTGGTATGTAGATTAAAACCATTGACCTCATCGGTTCTCTACCAGATTCTCAAGCCAATTCTTAACTTTGTTACCCTTTTTTGGCAGGTACGCTAAAGCATGTGGTCTTTCGCCAATCGTTGATCAAGACAAAGCAAGAAGTGCACTTGCCAAGATATATGATTTCAATGTTTTGAAAGTGAAGGGAGGATTAAGTGGCGCGGTGAACGGGATGCTCCCAAATGGAAGAGTTGATACATCAGCGATCGAATCCAGGGAAGTATGGACCGGAGTGACTTATGCACTTGCCGCTACCATGATTCAAGAAGAAATGGTGGATGCTGCCTTCCACACTGCATTTGGCATCTACAATAAGTCTTGGTCCCATGAAGGCATAGGGTAAGCTACTACTACTTGTCATGGTTCCAAGTGCCAAAACTTAAGAATTTGTGTAACGAATAATGTTGGAATATGGTTGTAGATCGTCGTTTCAGACGCCGGAAGCGTGGAACATGGACGAAGAATATAGAGCTATATGCTACATGAGGCCATTGGCGATATGGGCAATGCAATGGGAGTTCACAAAGCCTAAGCTCCACAAGACCGAGATGAAACAAGATGTATCTGAAGATTTGACATATTTCAGACAGCATGCTGGGTTTTCTAAAGTTGCTCATCTTTTGAGGTGGAGTGATGAGCAGTCAAGTGAAAGTCTCCTTACTTTTCTTTATGATTTGATTTGCAAAAGATTTAAGTTTTAGTGCATCGTTAATTTATTACGTATTTGTTTCGAGAATTATTTTTTAATAGTAATATCAACTTACTAAATGCTGGCTTCTAAGTAAAGTTGTATGGTTGAATGTCTTTTCTTTCACTTATAGGTTAATAGTTATATTCTTCTTTTATGTTATGACTTTGTGTTTTAGGAGCATGTTGAAATAATAAATTATTTTTATATCATTTTAATGAGAATGATGAAATTAATAATGTTGGTATTTTTGTTTGTAAGCATAAAATGTTGTTAATGGACATAAATAAAAGTGAAAGGGCCTGGAATAAATACTTAGTGGGCCCACTTAGCCCGCCACCCCTTGCATTTCTTTTGTATTGTATACATTTCGAATCTCAGCTCACCAATGAGAAAATATCTAATCACATACATATACCCCAAAAAAGAAAGCAATCAAAACCAATTTGCAGATCTAATCCACGCTTCGTCCACCAACACTCTTTCTGTTCCTGTTGCCGTGCTGCAAAAGAGTTCACTCCTTTTAAGGTGATGCTTTCTTGTTTTCAGTTCCAACTATGGTCTGCAATTTGATTTCTGTGCCAATCGACTCAAATCCTGCAGTTCTGGGTACCCTTTTGAGCATTCTTTGAGTTCATGTATTAGATTGTGAAGACCCATTTAGTTGCATCTCAAATCAATGTTCTGGGTTTGGGCTTTTTTTGAAACTAGCATTTCCAACTTTTTATTACTGTTAATTGGGATGAGCTGGTGTGTTGTGGGCTTAGTGTGAATTTTCCTATTGATAAAACTTTTCATCTCTGATCAATACTCTGGTTTTGGGCTTTTCTGAAACTAGTATTTCATTTATTTGACAATTAATTTAGACATTGTTGGTGTGGTGGGTGGTGTATAATCTGAAAATTCCTATCCATTTTGCAAATTGGGTTCATTTTGCCTTTTTCATTGATGAAATATTAATCTGCCTTTTCATTTCTCTCTACATTTTGCATCATCCAGACAAGATGGAAAGAGGCTTGAAAGAGGAAGGAGAAAGCCCAGCAAGCCCAGATTCTTCTTTGCCCAGGGTAGGGGGTTTACTTTATTTTTCGAACCAATTTAGGCAATTAAGGAAGCAGATGCATTATCATGTTTAGAAGTTTTTTTGTGTGTGTTTCCTTTCCTGAATATCATTGCCACTTTTAGTGTATGTTTTCATGGTAACCAGTAACTGCTACCAAAGGTGGCATTCCTCTCATAGTTTCATTTAGATGCAAAATCTGTCGCCTGTATATATAGCCTTTGTTCCACCAAAGAGTTCCAAAATTTCCCTGTCATTAATCATTGTGCTGACTGTGCATCCTGCTTGAGTTTAATAGTGGGTAACTAAACTGAAGTTCTCGCTGGTGGTGGGCATCTTGTGGAAGCGTTTACTCTTGGGGGTTTTCCATCAACTGGAATGTTAACATGGTTGTTCTTGAGACTAATCACATTTTTTCATTCTCTGACCCAAAGATACTTATAAGATTAGTTCTATGATTTTCATAACTGTTCACTGAAGATAAATTTTTAACTGTTTTTTATTTTGTATATTTTGTTTCCCGTCAGGTTTTTGTGCTTTTGTCCTCATTTTAACTATTTTCTGTTATTAGGTGGACCCTGGTAAACCTGCTTCACTTACTTGGCAACGGCAATTAAATGCTACTGGAAATGTCCCTGCACCTTTCACTTTAAAGTTTCAAGAGAAAATGCATATGGTATGTCTGTAACTGTGTTCAATACTACTATGCTTTGACTTGCATTCTCTATTAAATAACTAGAAGTTGACCTTTCAGTACATCTATCTGATGGGATGGCAAACATGAGGGTGGGTTTTGAGAATATGTAAAATTCGTCAATAAAACAATTTCCTATGTTGTAGTAAAAGTAAAACCAAATAAAAGTGATAAATTTGTAGTGCTTTATAGGTAGAAGAATGGTTAAGCAATTAATGCTATAAAGCTGGTCATCTGAAGACAGGATTTACCAGAGCAATGTACTGTAGGTCATTTAGCTGAGAGAAAAAGCCATGGTTATCATCTTACTGAGACCATTATGCCATCTTTCTAGGAGCTTAGATATGTATGTGCGTCTGTTTTGTATAGTCAAACTTTAGATGTTAGTTTTATATCTCATGCAATTCTTTACTTTTTGGAAGGCTCCATTAGGTATACGATTGTGGCTTCATGTCCTTGAACAAGCAGCAAGAGGAAAAGTAATGTGTCTTACTTCTTGCCCCCTGATTGTTATTTCTATATATAGTGTTGGATATCTTTATCAGCCATCATATGTGAATAATTTACAGATAGCAGTATTTGAGCCGTCGGTGCTGGATTTTTTCAAGCAGCGGCCGATTACATGTCAAAATGGTGTTCCGTTGGGTGGTATTGGGTAGGTAGTAGTTTGTTGATGCCCAATTTTGACATGCTATCTGTATTTCCTTATTTGATATGCTACATACAAAAGCTATATTGTAGGTTCGTTGTTGCTACAATTATAGCTTGAATAATTATTCAAAGCTTAAACTTTGTAATAGTTTTCTAACGTTAGATAGCATTATTCAGTGCAGGAAGCATTGGAAGAAGTTATAAAGGCGAGTTTCAACGCTATCAACTCTTCCCCAATATATGTGAAGATAGCCCTGTTCTAGCAAATCAATTTTCTGTGAGTTTACATAATTTGAGGCCACACAAGATCATACTAGACACTCCCATGAAAATATACTCTTTCTTTGCATTTCCCCAGTCTTAGTAACAAACCTTTACATGGAACCGAACTCTCTTATTTCATCAGTATTTTCAACTAGAAGGCTTAAATCCATTATCTTCTTACATATATTGAGTTGCAAGAACCTTGAATTTCTATTGCGGGGAAGAAATTTGGTGATCTCTTTACTCATCTTGACTTCACTCTGAAACCTAGATACATCAGTACTTCTTGATCTTTAGCAGTGATTCCAAGGAATGTACTTACATGAGGCTGGTAATAGATAAATGTTGTTCTCAAGTTATTTTCATTTGATATGTTAAGTCGACTATCAATTCTGAATCTATTACTCTGTAGTCTATATTGTTTCTCCCAACATTTTCATTACCCAAGAATTTGAGAGATCATAACCGAGTTGGAGTTTTGACACTAGACATGACAATGCTATTCCGAATAGTTTTGAGAGTAGAATGTTTGCTTATATAAATTCCTTCTCACAGTTTTAGCATGCCCATCTCTATCAAACACTGCCCTGTCATATAAGTAATAAAGAATTTGGGAGAGGGATAAATTGGTGCTCTGCCATTATGCTACACCTTTGATACTGTCCTTTTCATCCTTATAGACCATAAATTTTCCCTTCAGATGCTTAGTTGGGTCCATGATATATTGGAAGGACTGATGATGTCATGACGGAAGTGTTTTAACGAGAGGAATGTTGCTAACAACATTGACTTGAAAGCTTTTATAGGTAAAAGTTATTGATGTTACATAGTAGTTGGGAATTAAGTATGATTTACAACTGATGGGTATATTGAATGATCCCAAATTTAGTTATTAGGCAATATGCTCAAACTTGCATAGGTCATCTGGTTAGAGTATCTCTCTGATTCACAAATCAAAATATCTACTGAGTGAAACACCAAATTGTATGTGTTTGTCCATATGTATACATATATACCTTTCCATGTTAGCAAGATATGTGAGGAACTCTGGATATACTTTGTTCAGGTTTTTGTTTCTCGCTCAAATGGTGAAAAGTCTTCAACTGTGTTGTGCTCAGTGAGCCCAGATTTGTCCAAGTATGTCTGAGTATTGTCCAGATATTTAGTTTCTTTAACTTATTCGGAATTAGTGGCATCTGTATATAGTACAAGAAATTTAATCTGACAATCTTGTGGATTGCTATGAAGAAAAAGTACATCTTCAGGCATTGAATCTTGGGATTGGAATCTGACAGGGGATAAATGTACATACCATGCTTTATTTCCAAGAGCTTGGACGGTCTATGATGGTATTTATTCCAGTGACACTGTATACAGTAAATCTTTTTGCTATAGCATTGTTTCCTTTGTTTAATTTTTTATTATTGATGTTCTTCTATCCAGGTGAACCTGATCCAGAACTTAAAATAGTTTCTCGTCAAGTTTCACCTATTATTCCCCACAATTATAAGGACAGTAGTTTCCCCGTATCAGTATTTACATTCACAGTAAGAAAAGGCATATGAGAAACTTCATTTATTATACAATTCAGATTCACACCACCATGCCAATTCCCTAAGTTGTTAAATGATTGCTCTCCAGTTGTCTAATAGTGGAAGGACTTCGGCAGATGTGACCTTGCTCTTTACATTGGCAGTAAGTTAAGATTAATTTACTACAAATTCCAATCCACTTTATTTTAATTCTTTATCAGCCATCCCACTTTATTTTTAATGTTTATTTCCTTTTACATTATTTTTCCATACATCTCCTGGGTGCTTAATTGTTTTCCTGGAAGTCCCACACTGAAATTAAGCACACGTGATTCTGTAGAGCATGCCTTTCTCTTACTAGTATTGGTTATTAATAAAAGAAACTACTGAAGACAAAAAATCCCCTAAAGTAGGAGAATTGGAGTTACGAAATCATCTCATATTACCAATTTTGTACCGTTTATTGTGTTGAGTTCTTAGTCCAATAAATATAATAATCATTGTGGGATTTGGCGTTGTTTTCTATTTTCTCCCACTGTGATATAATAGAGTTCTAGAGCCAACTTATGAATCATTGAAGACACATTTTTATGTTTCTTAATGTCCAGAATTCTGTAGGAGGGCGCACTGGATTTTCTGGTGAACATTCCAATTCAAAGATGATGTAAGTAGAGGGAACATTCCAATTCATATGGGACCTTTGTTGATCACGCTGAAGTTGTGCGCGGAAGGGATGACGCAAAGAGGGATGGGAACGTAGGTCATGGCAACTCTCTTCTTGCAAGAGAGTCAACTGGTTTAGCGATGGAGACCTATCTGTCGAAGCACGATGAGGTTGGCCTCATTGTTTTCATCTGTAATCGTCCGATGACCTAAGATCAACTGCCCATCAACAAGTCGTTCGAAAACTTTGGAGCAATCCGTAAAGTAGAAGCTCCAGCACGCCTCAACAAGAATGAGCAGAAGGTTTGCTTTCATCCATTTTTTGACAGCAGAGGATGGGCATAAAGCCATAGCTGCGGTGAATGGTTACTGGCTGAATCCGAAGAAGCTTATTGTGGCTTAAGGACATCGCTCCAGCAAACCCTCGGCTCCAAGGTCCATCCGAGACAACCCTATTTCACCTCTTCCGCTAGAGCGGGTCTCTTGCCAAGGTGTTGCTCAAGAATCCATTCGCTTTACAGAAGGCCTAGCCAAGGATTTTGGGTCATTTGGTTTGAATGGGATCAATGCGTTGAATTTGGGGAACAAAACTTTTTCTAAGTATAACGCAACATTACAATGTTGCGTCTCTTAAGGTATCAGACTCAAAAAAAATTGATCCCTATTTTGAGACTTCAAA
>JAYMTO010000726.1:0-10921 GCA_036898065.1 California macrophylla | reverse complement strand
CAGGACCTCCAACGAACTTTAACTCATACCCAAGTTTCAGAAATTTCCGTGGTTTGGCATCTGAAACTGTCCTTTAGGAGTTTCGTAATTGTACAAGGCAAAGGCTTATGTTTGTTTAAGGTAAATAATCACAAGTAATTAAGAGGCATTATTAATTTCTTCCTCCCACCTTCTATCAGAAAAGCAACCTCTCCCTCACTCATATTCATTTTCTCCCAATCCCTCTTATTTCTGCCATCAATCCAGATCATCTCTCACCTTCCCCATTATTTACACTCTTGCCCGTCCCCATCCTGCATACTCAATATCTAGGGGGAGGAGGGTTTGGGGGCTAGTGCAAATGGAATCGGAGGACGAAACCTATATGATGGATCCCAATGACGAAGACTCCGACGACTTCTACAGTGAAGACGGCGACTACGAGTTCATCGACAACGATTCCGATGACTCCGATGACATCACATTGCACCGCCACCCGGTAGGTTTTCTCCGTTTTTTCTTAATTCGTTGGGATTTTTGGTTGATTCCGACACCTGAGTGCGAGCGCTTTTTTCGATTAAATACTGGATGATGTAGTTTTTGTTTTTTATTAATTTAATTCGATGGAAGTGGAAAAAAAAAAGCTTACATTGCGAGGTGGGTTTGTTGCTTAGATTGGGATAGAGCTTTTTTGTTGTTTCCTATTCGTGGGAAATGTTTGATTTTTTTGGATATTTTAATATTATTATCTGTGAAGCTAATTTTTTTCACTTAAACAATTTGCTTTTGTGGTTTTGTTGATATTAGTTTGCTGTGATTTGGATGGTTTTCGTATAGGCAACATCATGCAGAGTTTTATTGTGGTCTGCATAGATTACTAGAAATTTCAAAACTTTCTTATTTTGTGATTGGGTTCCATTGTGTGGCTGTTAAATTTCATATTATGCTTGGTCTTTTTTTGTGTCATTGAACTCAAATTCTATTCTCTGTTGAGCTAACCAACTCTTGTTGGATTGGATTTTTGCTTATCTGAGCTTTGTTGAATTGAGAATACCTTAGGCTGGTTTGGTAGTTCATTGAAACTCAATCTATTTATTTCTCCAACGAGATTCTCTTTTACTAGCTGGTTTTCTATGTTTTTTAGCAAAACTATACTGTTTTGAGTGAAGCGGATATCCAACAACGTCAAGATGATGATATTATGCGGATAGCTACTGTGCTCTCCATTTCAAAGGTTGAGGCTAGCATCCTGCTTCGCTTCTATAACTGGTAAGTTGCAATGGAACTGACATTTCCTCGAGTTTATATATTACTTTGAATAGCATATAGTTCTTATATCTATATTTTCACATGATAAGAAAATAGATGGTACTAAAAATAGCTTGCTATTGTTTTGTTTACTCTTGATATGGTTGGACCAATTTTCATTGCGAAGCCTTTAGATTATTATGCGTTGTTATGCGTTGACGTTCTGAATCCTCTTTTGTTTTGCATGATGCAGGAGTGTTAGTAAAGTCCATGATGAATGGTTTGCAGATGAGGAAAAGGTTCGGAAGGCTGTTGGCTTATTGGAGAAACAAGTTGTCGAGTTTCCGAGTTCCAGAGAAGTAATACCCTCAGACTTCAAGTGTCGATAACGTTCATTTTCCCTTTTCAAAAGGAAGTAGCGGTGTTAGCTACTTGTTTATGATGCTCACTCATTGTACTATAGAGATTTCTGATATAAGTTCTTATTTGACAGCCCACATGTGGTATTTGTTTTGAAACATATCCATGTCGTAAGATGCATGCTGCAGCCTGCGGTCACCCTTTCTGTGACACATGCTGGGCAGGTTTGTTCTGTTTCACTTTCATCATATAAATATTCATCATATTTTATTTTTGACATGCAAGCCATATGAACTTTTGAAGAGATTTTTTCATAGCTCACTTGATATTTGTTTTATCTTTTGTTGATGTGATGCCAATATGGATCTGTTGGTTTATTTGAAGCATGATGTGCATAGACATATTGAGTAAACTCGTTAAAGGAATAAAATTTAGAATTTAAAACAGATAAAAACAGCTAAAAGGACTCACGAGGTTGAGATAGCTTGCTTGAAACCTCTATCTATCTTGCATCTAAAATAGACTTTTCATCTTAACTGTTACTTCCTTTCCCTTTATATATAGTTTGTAACTAGTGCTAGTAGGTTTGTTATGCTATGTATTTTTATCCCTCCAGAGCATCACTATCTCCACCGTTGATCATTGTCCTACTTAAAAACTAACTCCTAGAATGTGAGAACTAATATGTTCTCCAAACATTAAACAAGAGTCGTTGATATTTGCATCTGAACATATTATTCCTTTTCAATTGAATTATGTTTTTATTGGTATGGTATGCCCTTTATATCTATCATGTAACTAGTGCGGTGCAATATGTTCCCTGTTCAACATCATTATTTCCATCGTTTTTCTGCTTTGGTAGTTCTAGTTCAAAGATAAGTCATAGGAAGAGAGCAATATTAGGTTTTTCCAACATTAATACAAGAATAACCAATTTTTTTTGTTATAGTCCAAAATTGGATTTGAATGGTCGGTAGAGAATTATGACCTACTTATCAGGCTAGTAGAACATGTATATGGTGCTGGTTCCAAAAGTTTCCCTTTTGGAATTGTATAACAATAAAACCCTGGTGTATATAGTGGATGGTGCAGTGGACCCGAGAAGCAAAATAGGAAAAATGGCCCTTGAAAACTAGTTGATTTTTGGCAATTTCTAAGTAGGTAAAATACGTGTCTCAGAATGGGTCCAATTTAGCAATCATAAATATGATGTGTGAACATGAAAATAAAACCAAAATGTGGTTTTGTATTTGAAACTTCTTAACTCCCTATTGGAGCCAACATATATGCGTCTAACATATATCCATTTGCTATTGAATCTAATCTTTCCCTAGATCACAAACTAAGGTTACAGCAGTAAGCCCTTATGCTAAATCCATATGCTATTAAATCTGAATTTTCCCTAGATCTCAAACTAAACTTTTATGTCACTAACTGAATTGGACACGTCTCACTTACCCTTGTGGGATTTCTTGCAATCAGGACAACCTGTGTTTTTTAATGGGTTATGTTATAACAAAGCCCTTACTGAGCCAAACTCTTATTAATTGGAAAACAACAAATCCTAGCCCAATATATAATATATCAGTCTTTACTAAGTTAAGTTCAGTATTAAGGTTGGCATAGAATAATGTTGAAGCTAATTCATTGTTGTCCACTAGATGGTAGATTGTAATTAATGATGAGTTAGAATAGGGATTTTTTGCCGTGGATAGGATTTATTACATACAGTGCCTTGGAAAAGTGAAATATAATTGATGTGAAGTATTCAATTCAGACCATACCTGGATAGAAAAATTTGTAAATTCTTAGTTCAAATAAATGTGTTTTGTCTGATTGTTGAATTTTCTGTTTTGGCACTGCAAACAAGTAGACCTAAATTGTTGATAGCTCGTCAAAGGTTTATTTATTTAGTGAAGTGGATTGTTGTTTCATATATGCAGATGAATAATATTAAATTATCAATATTTTTGGATTTTAACTGTGACTGAAATACTATTTGCATTATGTGAATAGGTTAGCTAGAAATTATTTGCAGTGTATGCAAAATTAGAAGTTCCATATCCAAGATCTGGTAGTACTAAAATATTCAATTTCAAGCTTTATCTGCATATTACTTTTTTGGGGCCAATTGTCATATGATGTATACACTTATATTTAAATATTCGATATTTTGTTTCTTGACTGTCATTATCTTGTATTTGTTAATTTATGTTGTCTCCATTTAGGCTACATCAGCACATCTATTAATGATGGCCCTGGGTGTTTGATGTTGCGTTGTCCTGACCCATCTTGCGGTGCCGCTGTTGGTCAAGATATGGTTAATGATTTGGCTTCTAGAGAAGACAAGGACAAGTATTTTCGTTACTTTATTAGATCATATATTGAAGACAATAGAAAGGTAATCCCATGTTTTGGTGCAAGACTCATCTTTACGCTTGAACTGGATAAATAAATTATTTGGCTAGCCTGTTTTGCTTCGTCTGTGCATTAAATGTGTAATGTTACCCGATGATTAGTTTTGCACTAGATATTATCATTTGAACCATCCTTTTCCGATGGGTGATTGTGTGCGTGCTTGTTGGTATTGTTCAATAGATGTTACAAGGCACAAAGAAAATGATTCATTCGTTAATCGTATCTTGGAACCATTGCTGCAGTTGCACTTTATGTTACTTTGATATGTTCATTTGATATGTTTTGGAACCATTGCTGCAGTTGCACTTGTTGCAGTTGCACTTTCTGATAATGTGGAAGGACTAGTTTTATTAATATGTTTTGTAATGTTTCCTCCTTTAGTAGGTTCAAGAATGTACTTGGTTTATTTTGCAGACTAAATGGTGTCCTGCTCCTGGCTGTGATTATGCTGTTGATTTTATTGTTGGCAGTGGAAGCTTTGATGTCGCTTGCCGATGTTCATATGGCTTCTGCTGGAATGTAAGCCTCTTTTTGTTATCTTTCTTCCCTACATACATTATCTATGATGATATTATACCTGGGTACATATGCACGTATATTTCCCAACTTCTTGACATCTGAATTTGACCGTGCAGTGTACAGAGGAAGCCCACCGTCCAGTTGATTGCAGCACTGTGGCTAAATGGATATTGAAGAATAGTGCAGAGTCTGAAAACATGAATTGGTAAATATTGACATAAATACATCTGGATTTATTTCCTATAGTTTAATGAATTACTTTATAGGAGAAAACGGAACCTACCTAAGAGAGAGGTGGCAGGTGACAGTAGTCTTCATGTTGTAATTTGTGACCATAATTGGCACCCCACAAAATCCTGTCACCTAATGTGAATGTTAGTTTGCACATGACGAGATATGTGATCTGAAATTTTGTGTATTTCTCGATATAAAGAAATACTGTTCATTATATATCTTGGCTCAGTAGAAGATGAGTTCTATGAGATAACTAAAACTGTACACTATTTCTATCTTCAAAGAATTTATCTTTATCTTCAACATGGTCAAAGCATATCACAAGTAAGGCCCAAACAGAAATGTAACAGAGTCCTGCCATCTCTTCAACATTATTAACGTGAAAATACTGCAATTTTTTTTTGCTTTAACTTGCGTATAGATGTGGATTTAAAATGCATCAAGTACTGGACTAAATTATGTTGGGATCAATTATGTTTTGGGGGTCATTTACACATCAGCTAGTTAAGTCGCATTTAGGTATTGTTTATTGCCTTTATTCACATTATTTTTACCTCTTCACCAATTAATTTGTTGTTTGATAATGTTAATTTGTCTCCGCTTTGAGTTTTCAGGATACTGGCTAATTCCAAGCCTTGTCCAAAGTGCAAGCGGCCAATTGAGAAAAACCAAGGCTGTATGCACATCACTTGCACCCCTCCATGTAAATTTGAGTTTTGCTGGTAAGATTATTCTACATTTGCTTGGCAATTATTTTACCTAGAAAGAATAACAAAACAGGTATATTTAATTATTGTAAATTTTTCTGATGGTATGCCTCTAGGAATCTCTGGTACTTTCAACTTCATATGTATGCATATAATTCTATAATGAATTCTTCAGTACTCTATGTCGGTGCTTTAATCTTATTCTCCTGTCAAAGTTAACACGATTTGTGAGCTCAAATTTCAGATTTCACTGTGTTATTGTATTATTGACGCTTTTTTTTATAAACTCTGATTACTATTATATGTGTTACTCGTTATCCTTAAGCAAATCCTCTTCCCTTTCGTTTTTTTGAATACATGTGCAGGCTTTGCCTTGGTGCATGGTCAGAACATGGTGAGAGAACAGGCGGTTTTTATGCATGTAACCGTTATGAGACAGCAAAGCAAGAAGGAGTGGTATGGTGCTGTAGCTAATTTTTGTGGTGACTTTAGGTACCTAATCTACTTATATAAGCTATGGTACTGTTTCTGACTAAACTGTGTGGATTGAGTTTCTGCTTTTGCCAGTATGACGAGGCTGAGAAGAGAAGAGAGATGGCTAAAAACTCCCTAGAGAGATATACTCATTATTATGAGCGATGGGCAACCAATCAATCTGTATGTATATTATAATTTGCGTTCTTCCTTTAGTGTTTGGTGTGGTGTAGTTTTTTTACTCGTTTCATTGTGTTCGTTTAATGCATTGATAGTTTGTCCAACTATTAGGATCATTTAACTGTTAAGTTATCATAAAGTTTGAATCTTGGGTTGCCTTCAGTTTTCAAATAATGCAGCTCTAAAGTATGTGTTATGCTTACTGGAATTAGGAAAATGTATTTGGTTCTGAATTAGTCAGCCATTGATTTTGATCAGTAACAGGTAACTACAAATTACTTGATAGAAAGCTGTAGTTGTGTATGTTATGGTTAACAGGATGTTTGGTAAAACTGAAGACTGCTAAACTCATTATTTACTGGAAAAGCTATCTGTTGAACATTTATGCTAAGAACAATTTAGTTCTCAACAAAGTTAATCTAGACGGTGTTATTTGAAGGCACTTCAAGTTGGGACTTGATGTTCTCTTCAACCCCTATCTGTGTATGACAGGAAAAGATGGGAAGGGGGTGGACAATGAAATCATTTTATTTTTATTTATGGTTGGATAGAGCATTAACTAATCCAAAGAGTCACTTAGATATTTAGATATGCATGTTTTTGTACATGCCAAAAGCAAGGTGTACATAATTATTTACAGAATTTGAAATCCCTAAACATTCTTGACTTATTATTCTAGATTTGACATGTTTGTTATGAGTGCGTGTGCATAGGTTGATTGCTTTTTCGTAGGGGATTTTTAGAATGTCTAAATTGTAATATGTAATTATATGATACATTATTGGCATTTTAGCTCAAAGTCTAAGTTTTCACATTGTACAATTCAAAGCTAACTGCTTACATCCTTATTGCAGTCAAGGCAGAAAGCACTTGCAGACCTACAGCAAATGCAGAATGTGCATGTAAGGTTTTTTCTTGCCTCAATTTACAGCCAGTTATTCTTGCATGATTAATTTTCTTAGGGCATTCACAATGAGGGGATGATGAGAGTGCAATGACATCGTTAACAGTGCATTTTCCTATTGTGTTGATTGTGGAAGTTAATATCCATGAACCATGTAATAGGTAGTATTACATGGTTAATAGGAAGGATAACTACACAAAATGTCAAACTCCTTTTCTTTCTTCCATTCTCTACCTTGAAAAGGATTTCATCAAGCAGTAGAATGGTAGGGTTCATAAACAGAGCTCATGCTAATGCAATTCTCATCCTCCAACCACCAGAGGAATCGCAGGCCTTGTTTTCCTGCATTTGCTTGTTGAAACTAAAACCAAACAAGATTTCAGCATAAATTACTGTGTATCATTTTTACTAGAAATGAACAAAATTTCTCAATTAAAAAAGATTACAACATGTGTATGCACTTCATAATTTTACATATCTAACAAGAACAAAGAAAATAGACCCAAAACAAGAAGTTAAAACAAATAACTAATCCTTTTCACTGACTTTACCTGGAGAAGGCTCATGCTCATTCCAGAAAACATAGATCTAAATCACATCAAACCACCTTTGTGAAGAGGCTATCGTCGCAGATGAGAGAGGAGAAAAGGAGAGGCTGCTAGGGTTAGGTTGAATGAGGAGAGAGAATGGCAAAAGATGAATATAAGGGTTGGGTTGTGGGGAGTGTGGTTTCACCATGAGTCTAGGCTTTATGGACTGTGAGCCGCACCAAAGTAACCTTGTTTTGAAGTTTTTAGTCAGTGGCCCACTCTGTGCACCATGTTTGTCCCGGGCTACATGTGGGATGGGTTTTTTGTTTTTTGAAACATCCTGCCTTCGATAGTGTAAACCATTGGAGAAAGCAAGTATTTTTATATGGTGAAGATAGTAGATCGATGATGTGGCAGTGCATTACATTCTTAAAAGAGTTAACCATTGTGGATGCCGTTCATAAATAAATACCAATAACTTCATGGAAGTGGTAGAAGATTGTTACATACTAACTACTTTAAAGATCTTGGCATGTATTCAGTTTTAGAATGCACACATGCTGTGTTTAATGTTAAAACATACAATTTCTTCTCATGTCACTTTTAACCTGCAAAAAACTTTCCAAGAAATGGAGTCTGAAAAATAAAATGTGGTTGTGACCAGTCATTGCATGGCTTTCCCTTGACCATGTCAGAGCATTCATCTTGTAAAGAACTGATTTTTACTTATTATCGTTCATTTATTTGTGTCAAATTGTTTTAGTAAATATCTGCCATATTTTTTTTTCATGTTTCAAAATTGAGTAGTAGTGTTTGATTTATCGTCAACCTGAGTTATGGTCTCCTAAGCATATCAGAGGATTCGGTCTGATTTGTTGTCCATCTCTTGGAACTTTTCAACTTCTGTAATTTATGGGAAATAATGTATACTAATGTAGCTTGAGAAGCTGAGTGACATACAATGCCAACCAGAATCACAGCTTAAGTTCATAACAGAGGCGTGGCTACAGGTAAAGCATAACAAGTCTTATGCCTGATTAAAAATATTCTTTTATTTATGTTGTTGATCAAATATGATATATTGTCTTTGTTGTGCTTGCAGATAGTCGAATGTAGGCGAGTCCTGAAATGGACATATGCTTATGGATACTATTTACCTGAGCTTGAGCACGGGAAGAGACAATTCTTTGAGTACTTGCAAGGTATTCCATTTCCATTATAGTGAAGCAGAAGCTATGCTGTTTGCTTGTGTAACGGTTATGCATATGTGCAGGTGAAGCTGAGTCCGGATTAGAACGACTTCATCAATGTGCTGAGAAGGAGCTACATATTTACCTCGATGCGGAAGGCCCATCTAAAGATTTCAACAAGTTCTGTACAAAACTTGCTGGTCTTACCAGGTAGTTATCAGCTATAACTCGTTTCTTAGGAGTACAGAATCAATGACTTTCAAGATTATATGGAATTGAATATACTGTGACCCTAAAAGATTGTTCTACATCTTGTTTGGACCCTAAAAGATGATACTCTGAACCGAGAAAAATGGTCTTTAATTATTTTAGTCATTCTCACTCACTGAAAATATAAATTTAGATTTGTTTTGTATTGGTTAAGTTTTAGTTGTCTGTTCTTGTTTCTGCACTCAAGTACGCGTAAACTTGGTTTTCTACAAGGGATTACCGGAGAGTTATGTAGGGAGATGATTTCGGTATGGAATTCCTTGATGCTATAATCAGATGCTTAGCTCATTATCTTGTGAATAATGATTAATTTCTTGCAATACCTACTGATTTATCCTCCTGCACATGATTGAGACCATCTTGGAAAATTAACTCTTCAATCTCATGGTCTAATCATGTGACTAATAACAGTATGACACGGAACTACTTTGAGAATCTAGTTCGAGCTCTGGGGAATGGTCTAACGGATGTCGACTCTCAGGGTACCTGCAGCAGAGCAGTTAACTCCAAGAACTTTGGAGGTGGCAGCAGCAAGGTCAGAAGCGGGAGGGGAAAAGGCACAGCTTCACGATCAAGTGGTTCCAATAGAAACATTGACGATTCAACCCACTGGTCATGTGAACACTGTACCTTTGCAAATGTTAAGTCAGCCACCGTCTGCCAGATGTGCCAGCAGCGCCGGTAAAAACTTGTAGTTTACTATTTGAAACAGTCCACCTCGATCAGAAGAGATCTTTGCAGACAGGTTGCTGCAGTGAGACATTCCTCTTGCAAGGGAAGAAAGAAAAAGAGTTTAGTTTGGCGACTTGTGTCTGCGTAACGATGTCATGACAGAGCAGAACTGGCCGAATGGAAATCCGGGGAAAATGGGTTGGAGACGGGATATAGATATAAACTTATGTATTTTCTTATGTTGGTGTAATGTGAGTTTGTATATAAATTATGTTGTGTGTATTTATAACTTATGTTGTGTCAGAGTCCCTTCGAATGCATATGGTTTTTATGTTTGTGTTGGGTGCTTGAAGCTTTCGAATATGGTGGACAATAAGCAACATTTGCCACTTGGAGAATTGAATAAACATGGGGTGTTTCTTGTTAACCACATCAAAACTCATTTTCTACTTTTGTCTAAATTTTTGTTGATATACATTGTTACAGAATTCGCATAATGGGATGAAATTGTGATTTAATCCTTGTTTGATCAGGATGACAGATGAGGTCATAAAAACCAAGTGTGTTTCTTCTGTGGACAACTTGAAATACTTCTTTTGGGGGATTGAATTGAGCTTACTTGAACAACTGTATCAATACAAATATTAAATTTCATACAATTTTCTTGTATCCCGTATGATATGGTTTTAGTGATCCAACCATATTTCTATTGAGTCATGGATATGTAATTTTTGTCGAGTTTTAAATCTTTTCTATATATAAGCATGACAACAATACAGGTATAGAAACAAATTTTGTGATTCACGTCTTTGACTAGTAGGAGATATTTGTCCCCTTTTCGGTTCTTTGTTAGTTTAAGCTTCAACCAATCTCGCTAATTCTTTTTAGGCAGGACAGGAGTCAGGAGTAGTGTTTTCCACGAGATTTCACAGCATGCGTTCAACGCATATTGTAACATAAAATCTTGAGAATATCATAATCACTTGTAGACAAAATTTCCTGAAAAGACCGGACCTAAAAATTGGTTGCTCATAGGCCTACTTATACACTTGTTTGGCCCAAACCAATCTTATCTGAATAGAAACCTTACAACTGAAAGCCCAGAAATTGAGATGGTGAAATATGATATGAAGAGTCGCAGCCAATCTTTCTTCTTCCCCTGCCAGTCACTACCCGCCACAGTTCATGCTGCTCTACTGTTTATCGACCCTTCCCTCTCTCCCTCTCATGTCTTCT
>JAYMTO010000725.1:0-10923 GCA_036898065.1 California macrophylla | reverse complement strand
CAATAATAGACGTAGTTTTTAAACATACTTTCTCAATTTTCATTTATTGGTGATTTCAGTTTGTTTGGAGGGTGGATGGAATTTCATAACATAATGATTTAGATAAATATATTTATTATAAATTCGGAATGAATTAAAACCTCAAGTTTATATACGAGGATTTAGACTTTGTTACATAAATTGATCTTGCACCTCACGTCGAAAAGATGTGAGGCTATGCCAATCTCATAACAAACGACTTCAATCAACTTAAAATTACAATATAAAGATTGCAGGTGAAACGTGTTGACCACTCAGTTAAGATTGAAGTACGTTATTTTATTTTTTTATTGAATATTTATGTTATTCTATCATAAAAATCAAGATATTATTTCTTAAATATAATAAACTTTCACTTTATCTCATTCTGACGTTGATACTTTAAATACTAACTCATTATTTCGAAGAATGTTTTAGTCTTATGACCAGTTTTAATCCATATATTTATTATTTGTGAATAAGTCATCATACTTTAATTGAATCTAATCATAAATCGTGACCGTCAAATCGAAATTATTAAGAACTCACTTGATTAAATAAGTTTTAATCAACACACAACAATTATTCCTTCATGTTTACCTTGTTTGTCAACCATGACTAACTTTTCTAGGTTAACTAAACAAATGTTAACAAGTCATAGAAGTCATTTTAATAGTAATTAATTGTCGTTCATGAGCCATGACTTCACTTTTATTCGATAGCGATGGTACGTATAGACCATTTTGATTTGAAGTTGATTTATAAGTATAATATATGCTATTTATTTATTTATTTATTTATTTTAGCTCATCAACTCATAACCAGGTTCTTTTGCTCAAAATTTTGGAAGTTGCTGAGTTGAAACCTCCCATTCTAATTGAGGATTCTTGTGATTTCGGAAGATTCAGCTACAGGAGAATCGGGAACGAAGATGTTATCAAACTATCTAACACTAAAACGGCCTTTGATTAACATGTTAACCGATTTGTTTCATTGTTGAGGTACTTATTAGTTGTTGATATGGTTGGGTTCCATTTTCCATCGGTTTTGAACAGTCTAAAAAATAAATAACGAATGTATTTTGATTTTTAACTCGTCATAAGTTAATTAAAAAATATAGACGATGAACGAACTATTAATTTTGTCTCGAACAACCGAGGATTTTTCAAAGCAAAGTGAGTCCGGCCGAACTCCGAGCCGCCCAGTTGGTCAACTCCGGTGGAGGATTTTAAACTCAACACTGATGCGAGTGTCACCGAAGCTGGTGTTGGTCTGGGGGCAGTTGTCCGGGATATGAAGGTAAAATTCGGACAACTCTATTCACTTACATGGAAATCGATGTCGATCTCTATATGGTTGAGTGCCTAGCGTTCCGAGAAGGACTTCGGTTGTGTCTTCGACAAAAATTTTCGGTGAAGGAGGTGGAAATTGATGCATGCAATGTGGTAGACGCAGTAAATTCCAAATCGTTTGCCGCCATCGAAGGTCCCATCGTCGAGGATATCTGTGGCTACGCCGATCAGCTAGGAGGCCCGTCCGTTCTCCAGATCCGCCGAGGTGCAAACGTCGTGGCACATGCACTGGCGAAGAAGGCGAGGGAGGATGGAGCTTCTGGAGAATGGGAAGAAGCGCCTTTGTGGCTGTATTTGTTAGTAGATCAGGCTCCAACTTCTGTGTCGGTTTAAGGGCAGTTTTGTCCTTTTCCCCTTTAAAAAAAAGTATAATTACAAAGAGATATGGAATAACTATAAATGCATGTAATGAACAGTAGAAAAGTATATATTTAGGATATGGGAAATGAATGCAGGAGGAGATCATCAATAATTCAAATGCAGGCTGAAACCCTGCAAGTGTGCTTTGATGAGATTGTTGACTGTCATCTTCATCTTTTCTTTTGTGGGCATGAGAGAGAGAATATAAACATTGAACACACTCACCAATGCAATTGCCGGACTGATATGGGCTCAACCTGAAACTACTATTCTCTCCTTTGCTTCCACCAAAGATAACTCTAAAATAATATTTTAGAATTCAGAACAAATATATATAAAATTCATATGTTCTGTAATAACTATCTACCATATTGACCCATAAACAAACTAAAATTCTAATATTGTTAACAAAAAAAGAATGTTCCCTTCCATTTCTCTCTCTAAAACCCATATATAAATATGATAAGAGTGTGTGTGGTGCAAGGTGCAATACCACTCTCTCTCACTCCCTCACTGATCAGGAGACAACCTGCAAATCTAATCTCTGACTTGGTTTTGGCTTTTCTCTTCTCTTTGTTTCCTTTTTTGCCCTTTTGTAATTGGTCTGCAACCAAGCAGGGCAGGCCATGGCCATTGCCAGTGACAGTCATGTAGTGATGGGTAATAATTTCTTGACTTTATTAAATCACATTTCCATCTCCCTTTTACCCTACAAAATTCACCTCTCTCTCTGTCTGTCTTGTGTATATTTATACACACAGTAGTACTTCACTTGCAGTCATAGCCTCAACCCCAGAAAATTGAACTTGTCTGTGTGTCCTTTGCCTTGCACCCATGACAGATCCTTGTTGGTTCAACTTCATGCCTCTCCACACTAGTACTCATCATCATCATCACTACCTCTCTCATTCCAATCCATCTTATACTTACAACTCTACAAACAACAATCCTCCTTCTCCTCCTCTCAGGGAAACTCTTCCTCTTCTTAACAACCTAAGACAGTGTCCAGAGCAAGAATGTCAACAACAGTCCTCCAGAAGCTCATCAACAAGCAGCATGAACATGTTGTTATTACAACACCATGGGAACAACAACATTAATGTTGATGAAGATGATGTTGAGAGTAGTGATGAGGTTACTGTAGCTCTGCATCTAGGGCTCCCAACAATAAGCCCTAATAATAGTTCATCATCAAGAACACCAATTGGGTTTGTATCTGATTCTCAATCTGGAAAGGGAGTAGTAACTTTTGGGAAGGAGGATGATAATAATAGGTTGCTACAGTATTGGATCCCTACACCTTCCCAAATACTTATTGGTCCTACAAACTTCTCATGTCCTGTGTGCTACAAGAACTTCAACAGATTCAACAACCTCCAGGTACTACTTATATATATATTTCTATGACAAATTATATTGCATATATGTTTGGTAGAATGAACCAATTAGGTCCAACATTTTCATTTTTGTTCTTCTCATTTCCTTTTGTTACACAAATGGCCCCACGTTATCACAAAATTCTTTTTAATCATACAGTCTTAATATATATCTACAAGATCTGATCTTATATATACATATACACTCTTTCACAGAACTATATATGTCACTTGAAGCCACTAAACTTGCTTTTTTACTTACTTTACATATCTTATCAATGGATAAAAGTCAGAAACAGAAAGTATTTAGGATATATCATGTTGATTTTCTTTTCCTTAATCTATTTTTGTAAGAGTACTGATTCATTTCAAATATTTTTGTTCTACACTCCTTTTTTTTTTGAAACATTCTACTCTTCTTTTAATTAACTATGTATACCTTACATAAACATTATGTATATGCTTCTTCTTTTTTGAGATTTTGTAACATAATCCTATATACATAGTTGTCTCCTCAACTGCAGTAGCTAGGTTTGGCCTGATTGGACCATTCTTGCCACATGGTTCTTCCCAACCATGGCTTTTGTATCACTTGTGCTTAAATCAAACAATGCCAACAAGTACTATCCATAAAACCATTCATCAATTAGCTTCGTTTATCAAGGATTGTGTGGGTGAAGTGACATAGATCTCGATGTTGCTGATTTCAATTCTCACATTGATAAAAAAAATCGTTTGTTCAATTGATCTCCATTTCATACCCAATTAAGCTCTCACCCATATTTCTTTTCCCCTTCCCCAATTTAGTTGTTTGTGAGAGAAATATACAACAATTTAAACGATTTTGATTTCATCTTTCATAATAAAACATTAGACAGAAAGTAATGGGACAAGATTCAGACAAGACCTATGGAATGAAAGTTGGAAAAAAAGACAATAACACACAACTGCATGCATGCACTTAGTTATTACATGTTACATTGAACTCCATACATATAAAAAAACAGATCCGATATTGATCTTCTTATATATATTGTAGATGCACATGTGGGGACACGGATCGCAGTATAGAAAGGGCCCGGAGTCTCTAAAAGGCAACCGACCGACGGCGATGCTGAGGCTGCCGTGTTATTGCTGCGCGACAGGTTGCAAGCACAACATAGAACATCCGAGGGCTCGTCCGCTAAAAGATTTTAGGACACTCCAAACACACTATAAGAGGAAACATGGGATCAAGCCTTTTGTCTGTCGGAAATGTGGTAAGGCGCTGGCCGTCAAAGGCGACTGGAGGACCCACGAGAAGAATTGCGGCAAGATTTGGTATTGCATTTGCGGCTCTGACTTTAAACACAAGAGGTCTCTCAAAGACCATGTTAGGGCCTTTGGCTGTGGCCATGCGCCTTTTGGTGATATTCTTGATTGTAATAATAACTATTGTTTTGATGAGGAAGATGAGCCTGCCTCGGAGATTGAGCATGCTTGATCTTCACCTTCGTCGTTGGTCGCAAGACAATGATGTTATTAATTAATGTACCACAAATATATGTGATCCTATATATATAAAGTCTTCACTTCTTTCTGGATATATTATGTAGGAGAAGGAGAGTTCGGATGTTGGTTGTTCCATGGAGATTAATTATAGATGTAGTAATGGTAAGGGTTCGAGTATGAGTCATGATATATCAGGACGACATAACCAGTAATATTGTCACCTTGATAAGTTGCTGGTGTGGATATATATGCTATTATACAGATTGTTTTCTCCTGTTCTTGCCATTTTTAAAATATATATATGTATCTTCTTCCCTCTTTCGCACCACATCTATTTTCAAACTTTGCTTCTTTCTTGTTTATGCAAAAGAACCTATTGTTTTGTAAAAAAGAGAGAAAAAAAATCGTCGTCCCCTGAGAGAAGTTTAAGAGAGGGGAGGAGAGAGGAAACTTTAGAACTTGGGGTTTTCTCTCTCTACTGTGTCTCCCATCTTCTGGTTCGTCTTCTTTGTTCTGTTCTTCTGCGGGAGAAGAAGGGTTTCTTTGGGTGGGACTCGTCCAACCAGCATCAACCATGAATATCGTCATGCGTAGGCTCAAGAGCATTGCTTCTGGCCGTAGCTCTGTGTCTTCGGATCCCGTGAGTTTCGTTTCCGAATTTTTCTACTTTTTTGTTTTCCTGGTTTGGTTTTGTTTTGTTTGTTATGGATGAATGGAGGAACTTTGGAATAGATGGTATGTTTTTGTTATTTGTATACATGGAATCTGTTTTCAGCTGGAATGGTAAGTGTTATTCTATTTAATTTTTATGAGCTGAGTAATGTTGTGCTTCTCTTCATTTTTATGGGTTAAATTACTTTTCTGATAACAAGTGCTTTTTATGCAATTTTATTTGAGATCCAAGTGGATTTTCTTTTATTGATTAGCTGATCAAGGTTGGTTGCTTTTGTAAGATGCAGGGTCTTAATGTATTGGGGACGAATGACTTATGGATTTGCTACCATGCTATATTTGTTATGTAGGTTATACGATTCAGCTCATAATAATGTGACCTTTTTAGATTATTAGTCCTTGCAATGAATTCTTGCATATTTCTTTGATCTTGACCATCACATCTTAATTTTGAACTTTGTTACTTGCAACCCAATTGAAAGATTTTCAGGAAAATTGCATCGTTTTTTTTGTATGTGGATTATCAACAAGGATTGGGTAACCGATCGCAGACAATGGAGACAAAGTATTCATGTGGATGACTCAATGTGATCTGCACTTGGGTCATGGAGCCTACTCCTAATTGATTGGGAAAATATCTAAGTTGTTGTTGTTGTAATGAAATTGCTATACAAAGTAGAAACTCAAAATCTATCATATATTCTCATGTGAGTTATCTTGCTTGTCACCACAAGTTTCAGTCTTTCCTTCCCCGTTTTATCTGGGTTAGCCTGTGATCCTTTGACCTAAAAAATGTAAACTTCCCGTATATTTTAATTAAAGAAATTAATTTTGATGATGTGAGAAATCAAGCTGCCATTAACGGGCCAAACTCCATACTTGGCTAGAAACTTATAAATGTGGTTGGCTATTCTTTCCCAATATTCATCCATGAAATTTGTGAAGCAGATTGTTTTTATTGTTTTTTCATCACAATACATTTAATGAATTCTTAAATTTTCATCTTTGATCCCTTGCCTAAAAAAAATGTTTTCTTTTAGGACGGTGATTCTGTGAGAAGGGGGAAGATTGATCAAGAACCAGGCCAGAAGTTTAATGGGGGATTGCATGCCGATGAGAGAAATTCAATTGGTCTAGAGCAGCATAAGAGTAATACATCAGTGGAAAATGCTGCAAGCACATCCAATACTTCTTCAGTAACTAGAAGAGTAACGGCAAAGTCTAGTTGTGCCCAACTTCCCAAGGAAGTGAATGGAATGAAAATGGGAGATGACAAAACTGCCCTTGATGCGAAGGTAAAACTTTGTATAGAATCATTTTTATTTTCCTTTTCCTCAGCTATTTGTACCTATCTTAGTGATACGATAGCTGTGTACACTAGCAAAATCAAGTATATATTTTACCATACCCAGCCTCTATCATTCATTCAAACTAAGTTAATGGTTATGAGTAAAAATGGGCTTCAAAGATCCATTGCAAAGCCTCATAAAACATAATGTATTTGTCATAAGATAAGAGTAGTAGCAAAATCCAACTGGAGAACAATGTCAAAGATGGCCCTTCAATCATCTAATCCAAGTGTTGGGCAGAGGTATCATCATACACTCTGTTGGGGTATACAACATATGCTTCAAACATAGGTTGCATGTACACGGAAGTGAAAGATGTGACATGACACGATACAGACAGAGCTACTTGCAATTTTTATAAAGTCTAGGATATACACTCATGGTAAAATAATAAATATAACATGTAGGAAAATATATGTTATATTATATTATTGCCTATGATTTCAATGAAACTTCTCCATCTTATACATTATATTAAGAGAGATATATATCATTAAGAGATAATCGAACCAAAAACATTGAGAAGATGGAAAGAGTTGTTTATAAAAGCAGTAATATATGTTTGTTTCGAAGATAAAAACTTGTTTCCTTATAGAAACTATAATATTTTAAAAATATATGGGACTGGTAATGGAAAGGCAAAGTGTTCTTCCTGAAGGATTTCAAACAATTTTGTTTTGAAGAGATAATTATTTCCTTATAAAACTTGCAACCGTTTTTATGACAGAAAATACATCGTTTTTGCATGTTGGTAGCATGTCTGACTGTTCTCAGCATGCCCAATTGAAAAGAAGGGAAAAAGCACAGAGGGAGAGACTTCAAATTGCATGTCTCAGCACATTCATGTCCAACATTTGTCCAATGGAAAACTTCAAATTTTGGAGTCTGTACAACATAGCTTGAAACAGCTAGTTGTATTTACCTTTGACAGGATAAATGAGTGTATCCAATGTTGGCTTATTTCTTTACCTTATCACAATGCTATTGAATGCTAAGCTTCACTAGAGATTAGGACTGCCTATCCAAACCAGCCAGGTGACTGGCTTTGTAAGTTATGGCCGTGTTTCAATACTTCTTTGTGTGAAAATGGGTTGACATGATTGGATTGGCTACTTCCCTCTAACTTCCGGTGATTGGATTTCAACTATAAAATATAGTATAGTAAATATTAAACAAAACTAAGACGGGATAGGGGGCCTTGTGGTAGTTAACCATTCATCTACAAGATATGCCTAATTATGTGTAGTCAGTTTATATTGAATGTGTTGTTAGACTATCTACTTTCTTATTTGCTTATGACATAATTTTCTTTTATTGCAATTAATCAATTATCATTACTCAGGATGCTGAACCAACTATGATTCAAGGTAATGGAACAGAAACTGGTCAGATAATCACAACTACAGTTGGTGGCCAAAATGGACAACCTAAGAAGGTGAGTACGTTTCCCATTGTTTTCCAGTTTCCTTCTAATTGCCATGTTCTTTACGGTCTTTATTGAACCTATATTCTATGATGTGATTCTTGTATCCTATATATGGTTCATAATCCATTTACGAAGTTATATAAAATAACGAGGCTATCAAACCTTTTGCATATTTATAGATTTTTATTAAATTAAGGGTTGCTACAAAGAAACCTGTTAATATTGTGCTGTTCTTGAGTTCCAGACATATTCATTTATGGCAGAGCGTGTGGTTGGAACTGGTTCTTTTGGTGTTGTCTACCAGGTATTCAAACTCTTAACAGCATGTTTTGTGTCTCAATCTATGCCACAGTATCATTTTTCTTTGCCTATGTTATTGAGTTGCATATTGTATAAATACTTTGCAGGCGAAGTGCCTAGAAACAAGTGAAGCAGTTGCAATAAAGAAGGTGCTACAGGATAGGAGATATAAAAATAGAGAACTCCAAATCATGCGTGTACTTGACCATCCGAATGTTGTTCCACTGAAGCATTGTTTCTTTTCAACTACTGAAAAAGATGAACTGTATCTTAACCTTGTTCTAGAGTATATACCTGAAACTGTATACCGAGTTTCAAAACACTACATCAAGATGAACCAACATGTGCCTATTATTTATGTTCAACTGTATATGTACCAGGTAAAATATGGAATCTACATACATTTGAATTCTTGCTATGATTCATGATGTTATTCTGATGCCAATCCATGTTCTTAACACAGCTACTTTTACAATATGAATGTAAGTTAAAAAAAACATCTATTTTGCAGATATGCCGTGCACTAAATTACTTGCATACTGTTGCTGGTGTCTGTCATCGAGACATCAAGCCACAGAATTTACTGGTAATGATTTCTTTGATTTATCATTAATACGGTAATAGTATAAAATTAATAATTTGTTCCTAGCAGCCACCCCTGTACGTATGTATATGAAATAAACTGTCCTTATAGTTAAAAGGCACAGAGCACTTAAAATGAATCATGGAAGTTAAGTGATATGATTTGATATCTTTGACATTTACTTTTTAAAACAAAACTGAGTTTCTTAGTAATTTGATTCCTTTTGTTTTACTTATTGGAATTCGGATATTGTTAAATGGGAAGAAGGGCCTGGAGTAACTTAATATTTCCTCATTTTGATTGTTCTCTAAGTTCTTTCTGGTAAATGTAAATCTTATAGTGAGCACTCTCTTGCTGCAGTAGGACTTCGTGAGATGTAGTTGTAAGTTTTGGTGTTCATTGGTAAAATTCTGTGTCATTCTGGTGAATGCTGCGTGGTCATGCTGTAAGTTCAGGTTATTTTCTTAACTGCAGGTCAATCCCCACACTCAACAGCTAAAGATATGTGATTTTGGGAGTGCAAAGATGCTGGTATGTCCTGTTTTATCATTACTTGAGAATATTCTGATTATATGTTTTCTGGAAATTGATAAGTTTTACTCTTTATGTTTAGTTGGCAGGTGAACCCAACATATCATATATATGTTCACGATATTATAGAGCTCCTGAATTGATATTTGGGGCCACGGAGTACACAACTGCAATTGATGTGTGGTCTGCTGGTTGTGTCTTGGCTGAGCTTCTTCTGGGGCAGGTAGGTTTATGCTCATGTGTTATGGAAGGCCATTTTTGTTTGTCTATGGCGCCTCTTATTTTGTATAAGAGACCTTGGCCTATATATGCTGGTTGGCTGGGATAAGCCACTCTTATACAGTGTTTACAATTACTTGCTTACGAAATAACATGGAGGGGTTCTGATTTCTACTTTTCTATGCTGTAGCCAATGTTTCCTGGGGAAAGTGGTGTTGATCAGCTTGTAGAAATAATCAAGGTGATCTATGTTTTTTTGTTTATCCCCTCTTCTTATGGTACTTCTATGCTATGTTGCATTCTCTTAGTGGTTTTCTTTATGTATTGGCTGTACCATGTTAGATTCTTGGGACACCAACCCGAGAAGAGATTAAGTGCATGAATCCAAACTACACCGAATTCAAGTTTCCACAGATCAAAGCTCACCCATGGCATAAGGTATGTAGAATTTCTTTTTACAAGCACCTATCTTCAGTCTGTACATTATAGGACCATGGAGCTCTAATAATTTCATAATTTATAGGTATTTCACAAGCGGATTCCCTCTGAAGCGGTTGATCTTGTGTCACGGCTGCTCCAGTATTCACCTACTTTGCGCTGCAGTCCTGTAAGCTAATTATGCTCCACCAATCCTTGATTTTTGCAAAAGTTCAAACTTGGTATTTGCTTTGGAACGAAGGGAGTATCGTTTCTCCTTTCAAGGTCAAGTTGATTCCAAGTTATATACGTGGACAACTTAGTGGTCTTGATTCGTTTTCAGTGGAGTACTTAGTGTCACCTGTGCTCGTTCTTTTTGGAGTTGTATCGTAATGTTTGTCGTTTCTTCTTTCAGTTGGAGGCATGCGCTCACCCCTTTTTTGACAATTTGAGAAACCCAAATGTGTGCCTGCCTAGTGGACGAGAGCTACCTGCTGATAAGCCATGTCCTCTTCTTTTCACCTCATAATTGTTCCGTTGATTTGCCTCACAATGTGCCTTGCAGAGCTTGCTGGCGCGAGTCCTGAACTATGTCAACGCCTCATTCCCGAGCATGCAAGGCAGTAAAATTCGTCTACAAGGGGTTGGATGCGTGACCCCACACAAACCCTTTTGCATTGCCATGTAGTAGTTTAGTCCACGCCCACCCGCTGCGTTTGACATTTGCAGTTGAGGTATGCGAAAGTCTTGCATGCGACTGGTTTGGGATTCATGATAGAGTGTACTAGATGACCAGGATAACGATATGCGTTATGAGACAACGGGGTTT
>JAYMTO010000724.1:0-10924 GCA_036898065.1 California macrophylla | reverse complement strand
CATCTGCTTGCATTTATGAGAATATATCTTCAAATGTACCTATATTTATCAAAAGAAGGGAGAGATTGTGTTAAATTAGTGTTCATCCGGTACTATGATTTTTACTGGATATATGGTAGTGACTGGGTAAGCTTATTCCTTGTGAACCTGTACATTTGATGGGATTCTGTTGCATGTGTTCATCATTTTTTTTTGCTTTTCAGGCGGAAGTTAACTATCTAGGACAGCTTAGTCACCCAAATCTTGTGAAGCTCATTGGCTATTGCTGTGAGGATGAGCACAGGCTGCTGGTCTATGAATATATGGCTGGTGGTAACGTAGAAAAACATCTTTTCCGCAGTAAGTTGCCTGTTTTAGTTATTTGTTTGTTTAACCTTTATAATTGAATGAGGTCTTAAGTTATGCAAAAATAAGTCATTATATCATAATAAATAGTAAAAGGAAGTTCCTATATTTGTTTGTACTTGTTCAGTGTCCCACTATCCCCATAATTTTAATGATATGCTTTTGTACTTTGCTGAAGGTTACAGATGTGATGATGCCTGTTCTTTCTTTTGTCTGGTTTCTGACACTTCAAAGTTGTAGGGTTAAAATAGTCATTTTGTTTAAAAATTAACAGAAATCTGTATACAATTTTGCAAACGAAAGGTAGTTTAAAGTTCATATTAATTTCAAATGGTAGTTTTAAGGAATTGCCCCTAAAATTTAATTTCATCTTGTTTCTTATTTCTTGTTTCATAACTGCAGGAGGGAAAAATAGGTTTCTCATAAGAAAGGGGAGCAAATGCGAGTTATTTTTATACCTTTCTGTTTCCCCTAATAAAAGTAATTTCACCAACCTACTAGTAGTGGCAAGGCAGGGAATGAAATGTAATGAATAAGGCAGTGTACATTGCCAGATACTTGGAGTTGATGTTTTGTGTTTCAGTATTATGGACCCTAATCATGATGAAACACAGGACAATGTTGAATTGACCCACATTTTATCTGAGACAATTATAACTGTGTTTGTCTTTTTGTAGTTTAGAAGACTATGTATCTCAAAATAGTATTTCTATATTGTTGCATGTCATGTTATCTCCATTGCCTCCTAGGTCTGAGTAGTAAATGCCAAAATTTCTTTGCATATGTTTAAAAAGAATGATTTCTAGCTTTTCTTCATTGATAGGAGTTGGCTGTACTCTGACTTGGGAGAAAAGGATGAAGATTGCTTTAGATGCAGCAAAGGGGCTTGCAGTTCTTCATGGTGCCGAAAGATCTATTATATACCGTGATTTTAAGACATCAAACATTTTGCTGGATTCAGTGAGTTGTCCTTTTTTGTCTCTTATACATTTATAGCTCAACAATTTAGCACTTTAGCGGCTGTTTTCGAATTGCATTATCCAGCCACCTAAAAACTCTGTTATTAAGTCCAGCCTTTCAAAGGTTTAAGCTATTCTTTCAAACAAAATGACTTGAGTTATATATTGTCATGCAATATTTGTTGACCAAACAACAATTACAATCCAAGTGTTCATGAAAGGAGTTTTGCTTGTGAAGTTCTATCAGTTTCTGCTACTGAAATCAAACTAATTTTTTGCAGGATTTTAATGCGAAGCTTTCAGATTTTGGGCTTGCAAAAGATGGGCCTATGGGAGACCAGACACATGTATCGACACGAGTAATGGGCACGTATGGATATGCTGCTCCAGAATATGTAATGACTGGTAAGCTGTTTGATACCCGACTATATTCAGTTGTCTTTCATAGTGGATATCTAAGATTTTGAAATATTTATCTCTTTCGAGTAAAAAAGAAATCACTTTAGTTTCAATCTTCATGACTGCAGTACATTTACAATTAATTATTGACATGAATAACTCTGACAAGTATAATCTTCATCAGCATTGTGTTAACTAGTCCTCACATTCCTTTTATCTCAAGAGTCGAGAAGCATGGGGAACAAGATAGGGTTATTTTTTTTCCCTTTCATTGTAGAGTGAAAAAGATAACAGGAAAATATATTTAAATTCACAATATGCATACCGTTTTATTTACATTTTTGTAGAGGTGGAATGAAAGTAAAATTACCTCCTTTCTACTGTTTGCATATTACAATTGATTCTCTTTCCCCACAGAATATTACTATAAGCTGGTTAGCTTCATCCTTATTTTCTATTCTCTTTATTAGTGCAACTAAATTCAGAAGAAAACTCATCATCTTCATCTTACATAGAAGTATAAATATTGTGATTTTTTTTTTCATTTGAATGGGTGAGGTGTGACTTTGTCCAATGTTCAAGCACAATTATAAACAATGATAACATATTAACTATGCAATGTTATTTATCTTGACCAGGGCACTTGACTGCTAGGAGTGATATTTATGGTTTTGGGGTAGTGTTACTCGAGATGCTTATTGGAAGGAGAGCAATGGACAAAAGCAGGCCAAGTCGAGAGCATAACCTGGTTGAGTGGGCACGGCCTCTGTTGAACAATAATAAGAAGCTTCTGAGGATCATAGACCCCAGAATGGAAGGGCAGTACTCAGTTAGAACTCTTATGAAGGTGGCCGCTCTGGCATACCAATGTCTTAGCCAAAACCCAAAAGGGAGGCCCCTCATGAGCCAGGTGGTTGAAATGCTTGAGACTTATCAGTCAAAGGGAGGGGAAATGGTTGAAAATGAAGGTCAAGGCGTGACCCTTTATGAAGTCCCAAAGGCTACTTCAGAGTCACCGATTGAGAGAAGAAACCCAACTAGAACGGAAAGTGCACGAGTAACCTCACATAGGAGGAAAAGGAGGCCAGGAGAAGGAAGGAGCAAGAGTGAGTCCACAGTGCCCCCGAATGATTCTGATCTTTGTAGTCCAGATTTGGAGTCCAACGAGAAACCAGTTCATGCAGGGAGTTGAGTTAGCTTGTAAAATTGTTGCAAGCAAATCAGCTTGCATATCCAATTGGTCTGTCTGAAATGCTCACTCTTGTTTGTACCTCATGAGTCTGAGATGTTTAAAAGTGACCATCAAAGGTAATTGTATGTGCAGATTTTGGCAAAAAGCTTGAGGGCTGTGTTTCAGGTTCAAATAGACAAAATTGCTCTAGTTATAATATCATTCTAAACGTGTGAACCTTGTAGTTTTAAGTGCTTATACCAACACTATTTAAAAGTGAACCCATAGAAGGTGTGTTACTGAGTTAAATGTTTTCATATCTTATTTTTTTCACATCAGTTCAGAGCAATGGATGTGTAACAATCCGAGGGGAAAAGTGATATCTATTAGCAACAGAGGTTCCATATTCGTTAAATGGGTGAAAGAAATGACCTTCAGAACAAGATATTCAGAACTCAACAAATACAACTTTTTGAAGTCCCAATGCTGAAAAAAAGAGTAGTCCGGTTCATCATTATGTACGTGAAGTCTTTACTTGGAAGGAACCAGCAAATCCTTGGCCATTAGCATCTGTTCTTCGTGTAAGTTGATATTCAGGAGCACTCCCTACAAAATAGTTACATCATTTGTATGTGATACAGACCTTTTCAACTGGGAAGCAGCAAATCCACAAAGCCTGGGAATGGTACTAAAAGCCTTGATGTGCTGCCACGACTCCTATTTACGTTACTGAATCTTAAATCCGGTTCATATATCACAGTAAGAAAATGATGTGAACATAAAGATTGCCTCACCCCACATTTGGCGCAGTCTCATTGCAAGTTCAGTGACAGTTCTTCTCTCGGAAGGATTAGAAAATTCCATGTTCACAGCCTCATGAATCGCAGAAACAATTTCTCGCCTTGCTTTTGCAGAGAGAGCAAGATAGTTTGGTCCATGGATGGAACTCAGATCCACCACCTATATCAAGTAAAATGTCACTTTAGGGTATGAGCTTCACTTTAGAGAATCATTCATTTTACTAATAAAATCCAAAACTAAGGTAAGTACAGACTGTATATCTGAAGAAACATAACTATTAACATCCATCCAACAACTTTCAACCCAGCAAAAAGAGAAAAGTGGAGCTACTTGAACAGCTATTTCTGAAATTTAGATAAATGTATTTGGGTTGACTTGAGAAATGCAGTAGAGGCTCATCTGCTGCTTGATGATAATGCATGAAAATAATAAGCTAGTGTGTAACTATGTAACTATCATATTGACTGGCCAATGTTTCTGCTGTGACTAACCGTTGTTAGTTTGGATCTTGGTTATGAATATGTCTTGTGTTTCCTCCTATCTTATTTGTATTCCCTACTTATTCGAACCTAACATTTACGAAAAAATAGATTCAGTAAATTATAAGCAAACACACATTATATAGTAATCCATAAACAATAACACATCTAAAAAAAGTCTGCATACTAACTGCCCAAACCTAGGCACGTGGCGCCCTACATGCTCATCAGGTTATGGTCTTTGCGATGCCCAATCCTAAAGCTCCATTACTATGTACTAGCTTGCTCCACAAAGGTGTTATGTAACTTCTAAAGTTGCATCAAGTCATGCAGACTACACACATCCAGTATTCCATAATGAATATAGAGAAGCTACTGATAAAAATGAAGAGAAAAAACTAGTCTGAAAGGGTAAAAGGGTGAAGTTACTTACCTGTTGTAACCAAGGGATTATGGTGTTCACATATCTTTGCTCTAGAAAAAACGTTACCAATGTACTGAGAACTTCACCAACAGTCTTAGGGGACAAACTTTCCAGGACTGGTCCAGTTCTATCCAGAAGTTCAACAAAGATAAGTTCATCGTTGGAACAAAGAGCTTCTATATATGCAGAGTCAAAGTCCCCATCACTCAGGAAGCCTTTCACACATTGCCACAACCTGTTCTTACTTTCTGAGACACTTTGTCTGGCATTGACAGTAAATTTTGAAGTAGACACAGTATTAGGTTTCCTCAATTGACCACTGCCTGTATTCTGTCTTCCCTGTCCAGTGCTTTTCTGGATGTCCTTCAATGTAGGATTTCCAGTAGCCTTTACAGTTGAACTTTTCCACATATCTATATCTTCTTTAGCAGAATTGTCAGATCTACTTCTACCGTATGTTCTCTGCTCCCTGTTCTCTGATTTTTTTGCAGAGACCATCAGAGGTGGTCTACTGCAAATATCTACAGATGACCTAGGAGTGCTTGTAGATATTCTTGGAGAAGTAATACTATAGCCATGCTTCATAAGTTTGGAGGTTGCAGAATCAGAAGAATATCTACCACTGTGAACAAGGCCTTCAGCTATTTTATCTACTACTCGTTCTAAACCTAAAACCTTTGACTGTATCATAGACAAATTATCCATTGTGCTGCTTGTAAACATCTGCAAATGAGTTATATGTACAAACAGATTAGACATTTCCAGCATGACAAAACAATATTTTGAATAGCACAAGGTATTAGTAGTTAGAAATTTAGAAGGTTGGAATCATATACGACAGGCAACATCAAAGATGCAGCGGGGGGAGTTCTATTCGGTAAATAAAATAACAATAGTATACTACAATAAACAACCATTCTTATGTCTTGAGATTAGCTGGCAAAGTCTGTGTTTCCTTCCAGAAGAAGTGAAACAGTTTGTTATGTTTAGCCAAAAGGTTTCTGGGATAATCAAGCTTTGAACATAATATCCACACATCAAACCTAGAGTATTACCTGCAAGAGATCCATTAAAGCCGATTGTTTAGTTTCAATCTCCAAAAGTTGCTTCCGGATGCAGAGCATTTCGTTTTCCATTTGCAAACAACATCCATTTGCAGTTTGAGAACTAGATTCCGTGACTGTAGAATCAAGACTTCTACGGTCCCGCATTTTTGCAGAGAATATTTGTTCCTCATTACTGACCTCTTCAGTTGCAAACCTCTGGCCTCGTCCCATTGGCTTCTGCAAATCAGTGACATTATTGGACACAGAAGAACATTCTTGTTTGTCATCCATTGGAACATACTCATAGCCAATATCTTGTGTGACTGTCACATCAGTGCTCATTCCTTCTAATGTCTTGGTAACAGA
The DNA here is from genome assembly GCA_036898065.1 of California macrophylla. Classification (NCBI taxonomy): domain Eukaryota; kingdom Viridiplantae; phylum Streptophyta; class Magnoliopsida; order Geraniales; family Geraniaceae; genus California; species California macrophylla. The sequence goes on along the minus strand of JAYMTO010000724.1, from coordinate 4,934 downwards.
ACTACACTCAGATTCATCATTATGAAGATCTGCCAGAGAAACATTATGGTTCTTCGGAACTGCAATTTCAATATGCCAATCATCTTCATCTGCCCTAGAGTGTTGACTTTTTCCTGTATAATCTTGACATGTTTTTCTAGCTGACAAAGGATCCCTTCTCTTGTTTGAGTCTGTGCCAGCAACCGTATGTACAGCATCCCTTTGTCCTGAGTCATTGGTACTGGTAAGGTCATTGTAGTCACCCCCACAGAAATTTTCTGTGCAAAATATTGGGTTAGTAGACAACAGAATCCAAATGAAAGAGAACAAAGCCGAGCATTGCATTGGATAATTCTAATCAAGAACCACTTCATGGTGCAACAATCTCGCCAATATCTAAGTTATACTCTTTTGAGGCAAAGGTAACCTTACATCAGAATCACTATGAGATAGAGATGTATTCAAGTTTCTCAACCTACTTGGAAAGAGGTAGTTATACTGACTAAATAAGGTTTGGTGTTAGTCCTCTTCACAAACTAGTAAAAGCAATATTGAGGTTGTGATCAACTAATACAAGATAATTTCTTGATGTTTACCTACCAATCTTTCCTTCATTTGAAGAGGAAACCAACTACGCTTTCCTGATTATTTTTCAGGTTCACAATATGTAGTTTCTAGAATACAAGTAATATACTATATCAAGCCATCGTCACTTTCAAACATGACACTGACCTGAAGGTTCAAGTGACTGAAAAGTCACAAATACCAATGACCAAGATACATTTCAAAACGTGCAGTATAGATTTAAGTGAAAGTAGAAAGCACAAAAAGAAGATGTGGGTTATGCTATTATAGTATGTAGAACTGCAAAATAAGAGTGGACACAGTATGGCAGCAATGGTATGGATTGTGTGTGAAGTATACCAACCTTTTATGGAAGACCCAACTTCTGAAGGATCAGGAGTATCAGACCCTGGAGCAACTCTCCAATTATGTAGGGCCTGCATAACCGTGTCTCTAACTGGCTTCACCTACAAGAAAAAGTGTGAAGTATTTAGTTTAATTATTTGTGAAGAGACAAAAAATCATTTCAATACTAACCTTGTCAAATCGACATGATTCAAGGGAATGGATGCAAGATGCCTTGAAAGATCCCAACAAGGCTCCACCACCTGAAGCAATTTCTGCTAAAGCTACAGAAGCAGCTTTACGTGTTGTCCAATCACTATTTTTCAGGGCTTCTTGGATGCTGACCATTGCAGCACTTAAAGCATTCTGTGTCGGAGCACCTCCAGCCTGAATTATAGATTGACATACATATATCAACAACAAGGAAGTGAGAACTATCTGACAGGACTATCATCATTATATTTTTAACAACAGATAAATATGCAAATTAAATAGATAGTTGTTCCAAACTCTTCTAAAATGTAAGAAAAAAATAAGGATTCAGGGAAAACCATCTCAACCTAGTAAGGTTAACTGATAGAGAAGACCAGAAGTTAAAATCTCAAGGCTGGAAACAATGTCCATCTTAGTAACGAACAAGTCATCTTTACTGAACAAGTCATGTTGGATGATCCAGCTGGGGACTAGTAGATATGTAGATCTTTGCAAAAAATTGCAGCTTTCAAATGTACAAATGCATATAGTATATTGGAGTCATATTTATCCCAGCATCAGACACACAATACCATTTTCTACTATTGCTCTACCATATAAGTCCAGTATACACTATTGGGTAGTTGGATTGATGATATATGGCATTAGTGCAAAGAGTAGACATGAGACTTTTTAGCATAACAGCATCATAAAGAATAAAGTGAGCAGTTCCATCATATGCTTAAGCCATAAGCTTACCTGAATTATACTCCGGTTCAACTCAATTACAGCTGGTTTTGCCATAAAGTGTGGATTCTTCAGTAACTTAGTGGTCTTAGTCAACATCCGCTGCAAAATTGAAACTGGGGGATAGTTGGTATTATCAATGACCCTTGCCAAACACAGTGCTGAACCTGACTGCACCTGCTTATTTTGTTCTCCTATAGCTTCAAAAAGTGGCTTCACCAACACAACAAAAAACTCATCATTGTCACTTTCACAGTTACTCAATTTTGAAGCCAATACCCCTACAGTTTCCACACAAGCATCTCTCACAACAGAGTCGGGGTCCTTGAGTCGCTTAACAATGCTAGCCATCATTTTGCCAAGATGAGGTCCTACTAGACCTTCGTGAAATCTCGCTAAGGTACCCATCAGTCGGATACACTCCTTTCGAACTGCACTCTTTTGTTCTGAATCAGTGTCCATTATACTAGAGAGAAATGGGGCAACACCATCTGGGGTTAAACATTCAGCTGTTTTCTCAAGCTCATCAGCTGCTATTTGGTAAGTATCCCTATCTGCAAGTTTGTTCAGTGCAAGAACCACTTTACGTTTCTGCTCGAATGCTACCTGCTGTGGACTAATCCTTGTAGGTCCCCTGGATTTTACATGCCCGTGTGACTTCATATTTGTTTGTACCTTGAAATTTGAGATATCTAAAGGTGTAACTGACAGAAGAGCAATCCTTCTATAGATAACATCTATGATGGTTCAAAGGGTATTTAAGAGCCTCTATCCAAGCCCTGCAAAATCAGAGTAACAGAAGTCAAGATAGGCAAACCAAATATCTAAACATGGACATGATGCAAAGTGGGTAAACAGCAGAAACAAAACAAATTGACAAATGAGGCAATTCTAGATTTTCACTTAGATCTAATCATGACTTGCCAAAAATGGTTCCCACATACTTCATGATGACACCTTCTTATAAATGTTTCAAATGCCATTTAAACAAACAAAACAGGCACTCATGAAATAAACTACAAGAAAAAATCTCAAATCAAACAAAAACATTTACTTGTCTAGTTTGAAGTAGGTAGGTAGGTTAGGTAGGAGACCCAAAAACACAACTTGACTCATAACTTCCTCTTTCTTTTTGTTGAAAATCTAAGCAACCAGACAGTAACTTACTTAGCTTATAACCAGAAAGATACATTCATCTAACATTACCACAACTCATTTCTGCTTCCCCATATTAGGTTTTAAAATACAAATTAAAACAAAAACCAAATTTTGGGTAGGAGGAAACAAAAAATAGTACTCATACGCGAGCTACAGAAGGTAACGGACATTGCAAATTTCTAGTAAAAAAGAACTACTTTCGGAAAGCAAAAAGGAAGTACAAAAGTTTCGGCCTCTCTCATTCCCGAATTTTCTTCCGTCAATTCACTCAGTTTTCTCAGCAACCAAACGACTGGAACCTAGTAAGAAAATGCAGCTTAACGAGACACCAAGACAAACAAAGATAGAAGCATTTACTAGTCAAAAATCATCCAAAAATATGTACAGAAACACAAAACGCCAAGTATTTTCCCAAATGTAGGTTCAAAAAAAACATTATCCAAAAATAAAAAGCTCAAAAATTTCACCCGCTTGGCTCCATTTTCTCGGCAACCAAACAGTCACAGCCTCACTCGAAAATACAAAAACTAGAAACTAGATCGAAGAAGCTTCTGAGGGTGATGCCATTGCTAGCCTAGGAGGAGACCGAAGAGAAGCTCTGAGTTTTGAAATCAATAAAATGACAATTTTTACTGCTATTGTAATCGACTACTTATTTTGAAAAATAAATAGTATATAATACCAAAAAAGGAGCACGCATCTCAGTGAGAGAGACGAAGATCGAGGAGCCCTTACACTTAAAACGCTGCGTTTTGGAGTCACTGAAGAAACACATTTGAGTCTGAGACAGAGAGAGTGAGAGACTTCGCTGTGTTTCTAAATTTCGCGCTCTTCGGGAGTGTTTCAAATTCGGGAGCGTCGCTCGTGAGTGGGTCCCATATGGACGAGGCACACGTGACAAAGGAATAAAATTTTCAAAATTTTAAACTTAAGCCCAAGTCCATGATTAATGATCTCACGGGCCTATGAGTGCTTTGGAGGGTCCAAAAATATGACAGTCGGGGTCCAGCCCATATGACCGAGTAACCAATTCTTGCACTTGCGATGCCGACACATAAATAGGAATGACAACGGAGTGGATTTGGAACGTTGTGATCTCCTCCGCCCCTACTCTGTTCTAAAATCCCGCCCCCTGCCCCTATTTGATTTGGGTTCGGGGATTCCTTATCCCAATTACTTTTAGTATTATTCACTATATTATCCTAAATTAATGAAATAATGAATGGTGTATATGATTTTTCAGTAACAAAATCTAAAGTTGAACATGAAAAAAACTTTCCACATTCAAGAAAAAAAGCATAGTAGACAATTTGATAATAATATATTAAATACACATATATCCTCTATATACGTGGCGGGTCGGGTGCAATGGGGTAGGGCATGCTCATCCCGACTTCGTTTCACCCCGTCGAGTCGGGGACATCAGATCCTGTCGAGTTTGAGTTATTTTGCCATCCCTACATATAAATCTTATGGATAATTGTATATATTTAGACGTAATGGTAAAAATTCAGTTTTTGTTATAAAAAATAAGATGAGAAGGATAGTATGAAGAACGAGACCTTGAACTCACAAAGTAACAACGCTACATAGTGATAAACTAAGTCTCTCTCTTTCGTTTACTTTATGTGGTAAGAACATCATAGACAGTCATGAGGCATATATATATAAGCATGGTAAAACCGCATACGCTTTACTTATTTTACAAGATAAGAAATATGGGGTCCACTTATTTGTCTATAACACTCCACTTTGGACACCATTATTTACAAAATGTGAGATGATGTTGGATGTGCTCAAAGTTGCTTCGTTAAAAACGTTTTCAAGAAACCCAGTGAGATAAAACCTAAATAAGGGAAAAAGAGTGAAGCGCACAATTCTTGCTCCCCTTAACTGTTACTCCCCCTGATGACGCATATCGATTCTATACACTAACTTCTTAAACGTGG
>JAYMTO010000723.1:0-10926 GCA_036898065.1 California macrophylla | reverse complement strand
CATATAATACATAGTTTATATTGAATTATTTTACTAGTATTGCATTACATTTGAATTTAATAATTTTACATGTCAAACAAAATGATTTAATAATTTTATTTGAAAAAAATGAATGGAGTTACCATACCTTAGTGTTTTGGTGAGAATTACAATTTCCACAATTATATAGAATTTCATATATAACTTAAGATTAAATAATTATAATATACACTAACAATAGGGAATTATCCAATCCCAGCATTGACCAGCCTTGATGAACGTCCTACCTTAATTTTGTAAAACAAATGTTAGAAAACAACTTAACTTGAGCAGGCGAAGAAACTAACTTGATAACCCACAACCCACTTGAGGGAGGGTTGTTAGATTTGCTCGTTATGATGTCTGAGAAGAGACTAAATGTGTAAAAAATGAAAAATAACTTACAATAGTTCAAATTAAATAATTAATATATTAAATTGGGTTATTCAAAATTGACTTTGTAAGTAAAAAGTAAATATCCTACAATGTAAATGTGTCTTTAGAATAATTAAATACTTTTGGTACATAATTTCTGTGACTAAGATTTTAATTATGTAATTTTAATCAAACTCTATTTGTTCAATTAATTAGGTACTTGGGATTTTGGTATGGTGAAAACAAACAAATTTTGATTATGGGTCACAAAATCATAGAAACTAATCATGGAACTCTTTACTTAATCGCTAACACTAAGAATAGAGTGAAAAAAATGAAAAGGCAAGTGTCCTACAATATAGGTGTTGTTGTTTGTTGCATTCATTGTGAGGCAGAAGCAGCAGTGGAAGTGGTCTGAAGAGCTACCATTGAAGCGTAGACCCCATGTTTGAGCTTGATCAACTGGTCGTGACTCCCCTTCTCTGCTATCACTCCGTTTTTTAGCACCGCTATTACGTCCGCATTCCTTATGGTGCACAACCGGTGCGCCACCACCACCGTGGTCCTGTCCACCATCACTCTGTCCAACGCCTCTTGCACCACCCTCTCCGCCTCCGCATCCACCGCACTTGTCGCCTCATCTAGCAGCAATATCTTCGGACTCTTCACTATTGCTCGAGCTATTGCCACCCTTTGCTTCTGCCCTCCTGACAATTGTATCCCATTCTCTCCCATCACCGTCTCATATCCCTATACAAGTTAGCTGTTCAAATTCAAGTAAATAACCATATATGTAATGTATTGTATACATTACATACCTCTGCTAAGCTGCTGATGAATTTATGGGCATTTGCGAGTTCTGATGCAGCTAATATTTCTCCCTCAGTCGCATCTCCTTGGCTCTTTCCATAAGCAATATTGGCTCTAATGGTGTCATGGAACAAGGTTGGGTCTTGGCTAACAAGCCCCATCTGCTGCCTAAGCCATCTCAGTTTCAATTTCTTGGTATCAATCCCATCCAGTGTAATGTTACCTGAATCTGGATCATAGAACCTTTGCAGCAATGCAATCACCGTTGATCTCCCACTCCCACTTTCCCCAACTAGAGCAACCGTCTTGCCCGCACCAATCTCCAAGCTCAAGTTCCTTAAAATTTGAATGTCTGGTCTGTTTGCATACGTGAAGCTTACTTGCCTAAGCTCAATATCACCCTTTACGTTTTCTAAGCTTATCCCGGATTCATCCGTCGCGTCTATCTTTGATTTCCTGTCTATCATTGCAAAGATGGAAGTGGTTACGGTTTTGGCCTTGGCTGAATCAGGAGCCATTGAGGTTGACTGAGATATCCCTATTGCTGCCATGGTTAGTGCAAAGAAAACCTGCAAATCTAAGCTGTCTAAGTACATGTATACGGTGTTAAGGCTTCAAGACAACCTTAAAAGTTGTAGTTTTACCCGAAAAACATCTGAAAATGTAGTTTGTCCTTCCTCAACAAGTGTAGCTCCGGCGTAGAAACTTATTGCATAGAAACAGAAAAGTAATAAGGAAGCTGCTCCGTATCCAACCCCGCTGATCATCCCCTGTCTCTTCCCTGCCTTGGTAGGGCCTTGGCATTTCTTTGTGTACAACTCCATCACCTTCTCTTCAGCACAAAATGAAGCAATTGTTCTTATGCTCCCAACCGCGTCGCTAGCAACTTGACTTGCTTCCTCGTACATCATCTGCAGTACTTGATCAGTTGTCTCTAATCAGATCAGCATAAATGAAATAGAACACATGTTATAATTTACCTTTGCATCTGCATTGAATCCTTTCACGAACTTGCCTTGAATGAAGCCGTTGATTACTATGAAAGGAATTAAGGTAAGCACAATGAGAGCTAATTTCCAACATGCAGCAAAAGCAATAACCAAACCAGCAAGAGCTGAGGCCGTGTTCTGTACCAACTGAGCCAATGCATCTCCAACCAAAGCACGTACTACTGAGGCGTCTGCTGACAGTCTCGCGCCAATTGTGGCGCTAGAGTGCTCGGGATCATCAAACCAACCTACCTCCATGTACACGATCTTCTCAAAACACATGGATCTGATTCGTTGGATTAGCTTATATCCCGCCACGGAAAAGAAGTATGTCCTCACAGGATAAGCCATCAATGATGCCAATCCTAGGACTATAAACATTCCTGCCCAAAACACAGAGTCCCTTCTCAACTGTTGGGGTGGTTTGAAGAATGTATCGATCACATTGGAGATTAGTACTCCAAAGAGTGGAAGTATCACTCCATTGGCTATTGCAGCTACTGCTCCAACCAAAACCACTGGAATTTCTGGCTTGTTTAGAGCAGCAAGGCGGGTAATTGGGACATCTTTTGCTGGTCCTGATGGTAGGGTGGGTAAGGTTTCTGCTTCTTCTAGTACAACTTCGGCGTTAAGTGTTGTGGGTACACCAAATGAGGCTGAGAACGAGTGACGCCCGCTGCTGCTTCCCACAGATCCTCTGCTCAAGGTTCTTAGCAGTATTTTTTTCCTATTAGCTTCCTGTTTCTCGTAATAATCAGAATTAACATTTGATTCGTTGCTTTGATCTTGTTCTGGCTCCTCGCTCACTTCTTGCAACCGGATGAGCTTAGAGTATGGTCCTTCAGGATCTTTGATTAGTTCTGAATGCGAGCCTGAAGAAAAATGTGCACAATGAGTAACAGCAATTGATATGGTATATTAATTAGTCCTAGAAAATGAAGTCAAAAGACCTTTCTCAACCATTTTGCCATTCTGAATAACAGCAATCATATCAGCATTCCTCACTGTGCTCAAACGGTGAGCAACAATGACAGTGGTTCTGCAAACCATGATCCTATCCAGCGTCTCTTGAACAACCCTCTCGCGTTCTGCATCAAGTGCACTTGTCGCCTCGTCCAGAAGTAAGATCCGAGGGTTTTTCAGGATTGCTCTTGCAATTGCAACTCCTTGCTTTTGTCCACCAGACAGATGAGCCCCATGCTCTCCAACCATTGTGTCAAGTCCCTACACCAATACATATGTGATAAAACTTGAATTCAGTATCAAACTCTTACTATAAAAGGCTTTCAAGTCTCTCACCTGAGGCAGTTTGTCAATGAAACTCATTGCGTTGGCGAGTTCAGCTGCAAATCTGATTTCTTCATCAGTTGCGTCTTCCTTTCCATAAGATATATTGTCCTTTATACTACAAGTGAACAAGATAGGTTCTTGGCTAACAAGTCCGATTCTCTGCCTAATCCATTTAAGCTGAAAGTCTCTGATGTTGATGTCATCTATAAGAACTTGTCCAGAATGTGGGTCGTAGAATCTCTCCACCAAACTGATAACTGTGGACTTGCCACTCCCACTTTGTCCAACCAAAGCTGCAGTGGTGCCACTAGGGATGGAAATGGAGAATCCATTGAATATTTGGTCGTCTGGCCTTGATGGATAGCTGAAATAAACATCTCTCAGCTCGATATCACCACGAATCTCATATAATGTCTGTCCCCTCGTGTCATATGCATCTATCACTGGCCTGCGACGAATAGTCTCAAACATCTTGAACGCCACAACTTGGCCAGCAGCAAAAGTACCCATGCAGGGAGGTGCCTGTCCTAAGGACCTGAAAACAGAACCTACCATGATCCATATATATAGAATGAACCATTTTCAAAAACATAGTATTTGAAAAATGTGACTTTACATGGAACCAGTCAAGAAAGCCATAATCACAGTGAGCACTTGACCCCCAGTGTATCCTTGCGCTAATATCATTTTGGAACCAAACCATACAGCCAAAGCATAACTACAAAACACAATTAGCATAACCATGCCAAGGCCCATTCCAGCAGCCAAACCCTCTTGAACACCCTATTTGTAAGCATCAACGAGAAACTTGTTGTAGTTTCCTATAGCTTGCTCCTCCCTCGTAAAAGATGCAACCTAGGCACAACCAAATCAATAAAACAAAACATTACTTCACTTTTCTTCTTATCTATGTGCACCTGTTAATATCACTTACAGTTCTTATTGATGCTATAGTCTGTTCCACTACTATTGCTGCTTTCGCATAAGCATTTTGTCCCCGAGCTGCGATCTTGTACACGAGGACAGCCATAACTCCACCAGCTATCACAAGAGGAGGAATAGAGGCCAACATGACGAGTGTAAGAAGCCAACCTTTGATAAACGCAATTAAAAAGCCTGCGATGAATGTAGTTATGAGCTGCAAAAATTTCCCAGCCTGCACACATTGCTATAAACTATAAATCTTGTACGCAATAGATGCACAATGAAGCTAAAAATGCACATAAGTTAAGGTGATTTTCATTTTCATTCTCATTCCCGAACCCATTACATATATATAGATGTAGTACCTTCTCACCCATTGCATCTTGTATTAGGACAGTGTGGCTGGACATTCTAGCCACAACCTCACTTGCATTGGCCTCTCTATCGAAGAAAGCAACGTCTTGTCTCAATATTGTTTTCAGATACAAAGCCCTTATTCTCGACGCTTGTCTCTCCCCTGTCACCATCCAGCATGCCACCTCTGCCAAGTACTAAATCCTTCATAATTGAACAATTAATCTCAATGATTTCAAAACTATCAATATACACTTACGGAGAAAGGCTACAGCAGCAGCTCCTATAGCCAAGTAGACAAATTGTAGAGTAACCTACATTTGCAAATCCGAAACATTAGTTTGTAAGAGTGGATTAATAAAATCAACCTCACAATATGAGTTGAGTACCGTGGAAATAGATTGGAGAATGTATTGGTTATTCCGATTAAGCCCAAAAGCATCAACCAATTCACCAAAGACTACTGTCATGAGAGGCATGCATAAACCATTCAAAATGGCACCAATTGAGCCAAGAGTCATGAGCACCAAATCAGTAGTATCTGCATATGAATACAGCTTCCCAAATGGAACTGTTCCATAATTGTCTTCCCACTTATCTTCTTCCTCATTCTCTCTGGCTGATCCGCGACCGCTTGTCGATCTGTCCACTGTCATTGTATACTAACTCGACCGATGATCCTATTCTTAACAAAATAAAATACAACTTTTAGATCATCATTGTTTGATACAATTCAAAGGAACATCAAGTACTAGACACTTTTGTCATATAACCTCTTTTTTCTCTTTGGTTTTCTAGTAAGGACCAGTTTAAGCGCACAGTACTAGGTTCACCTCCAAAAACGGATCACAAAAACATGTCTCCTTTAACCAAGATAATATAATTCAGACAAACCATGTCTCCATGCTACAATTATGCAAATTTGACTCTCCATCCATCCTCATGAAAACGAAAACTAATTTAACCCTTTCAGCATTGGTTTGTTACAAAAACAAAATTAATAGTTTACAAGTATATTTTATTACTTCAGCATAAAAATACATGCAAATTGAGGTAATTTTCGTACTAAAACTCTTCAATGAAATGAGTTAGAAATACATGTAATTATATTTCTATGATAATTAGTGTTATAATTTCAACAAGACAGTTTGGCCGAGTGGTCTAAGGCGCCAGATTTAGGCTCTGGTCCGAAAGGGCGTGGGTTCAAATCCCACAGCTGTCACATTTTGTTATTATTTTCTCTGTTTTCTAATTCTGTCCCAATCTTTCAGTCTTATTACTAATTAACTAACCTTCATACATTCTTCATGGATTTTTAATTTACATCTCTATCTTCCATAATTCTGTAAAACAAAAGCAGAAGCAAATTAACAGAGGACAAATGTGGTGAATATTTTGTCAGCTCATATTAAAATACACAAAGAAGAACCAATTTTACGGATGGAGGTGATATTTACTATTAGACCATTGCTTACTTTACTCAACAAACAATAATATATATAACCCAACTTTTTTCTTCTTTCTGTGCCAAACCTGTTGATAAGGCAGAAATTAACGTGAATATAGTATGAATGTTGCATTCAATCATGAACACTTTCGCATTAATTTACCGGTTTTGGCACTAAAACCATATCAAGATTCGTTAACTTGGTAGCATATAATTCTAGCCATGACTAGGGTGAAATTGATAGTGGTTAGTTACTAAATTGAAATGTTCACTTTCAATCAAGATCGTTGAGAATTATAATCAAAATATATAGTTGAGTTGATAGCCGCCGGAGGCGAGTGAATGATGAAGAGGGTTGGTGGTGGTTAGGTTGGTCCGAGCTTTCGCAATGGCGGAGGAGAGGAGTCAATGGTTTGAATTAGACGACAAGGACTTACCTAATGCATGTAACAAATTATCCGACTTTTAGCTATTTAACATATAGAACCTTCCAATCAACATATTATTAATTACTATCATTCATCATTTGATGTTACACTCCAAGACCAAGACCCGCATATGTAGAGGGAAATCTTAAACAAGGTCTTCTTTGTATATCATGACATGGTTGACTCTCACATGTTTGCAAAAATTAATGTCAAAACCTTACCTATGATCTATCAAAAGCAGACCAGCTTGCAACACAATCACCAATGAAAAACATGCAATTTTTGTTCTTGTAATAACAACATATTTGGTGCACTTGTTGCTTCGACCCCACGCAATTAAATAAACTCTCTCTCATCAACTGCTCCCTTATTATTTCAGTTGTGTACTTGAATTATTGATTGGAAAGAGCTGGTCATTGTAGGTTTAGACTAATTTATCAGTAATGATGCTATTAGTTAAGGAATAGCATAAGATATATCGACCATTGACGTCTTGAGATCTTATTAAACATATTCGAAAACCATTACATACATTCATTGAACTGAAGTTGTATGAAAGATTACAAAGAAACATCAAAGAATAATAAAAACCAACAAGTTAAACAAATAGAAATCTCAAGAAAAGGCGTACATACATATTTGTTCCTATATACTAAAAACTAAATTTTTGAAAGGGTAAAGAAATCATGAATGAACTGAATGATTATAGTGTACTAGTTTTCTTTATGCCAGAAAGTCACTCCAGTTGAAGCTGTGATCATCTTCAATGAATCTCTCCAAGTCATCGAAAATGGTAGAGGTTGATTCGGTGGAGATGGAAGCAGTCGGGTCGGTCTTGGTCTCAACTTGGTTGATGAGTGCACAAGTCTCTGGTGAGGCTGAAACCAGATCTGGCAAATGCTTCTCTTTTTCTGTTTGTGTCTCACAAGAGCTTGTCAACCCATTATCAATGTTTTCTTCACTAGTGTTCAATAGATCTTCAAAGCATGCCCATGGATTGATCTCTGTACCTTTGTTCCCATATTGAGGTTGAGGGTTCGCAAGACCGGTACCGGATGGATTTCCAAAACCTTGAGGTGCTGCTAATGGGTTGAGATTTGGGATCCCAAAGAGGTGGCTCAAATTGTCCAAATTGGTGGGTGTACCACTTGGGTTCATGAGTTGCATCAGGTTCTGCAGGAGCTGGAGATTGGCTAGTTGAGCAGCATCTGACTGAACCCTGAGAGCATTGTCCCAATTAGGACCCATGAGATTGCCAATTTGGGATGCAAGAAGCAGCCTTGAGAGATTCATGACCTGAGTGTAATCAGTTCTTGGCTTGTGAGTTGTTGGGTCAATACCCATTTGTAACATCTTCTTTCTCATGCGCGTGTTCCAAAAGTTCTTTATCTCATTGTCCGTCCGCCCCGGAAGATGTGCTGCAATCCTTGACCACCTGAACAAAAAGAGAAAAATTACTATTTGGTAATCAACATGAAACAAAGTCATAAGTATTTCTTTTATAAGCAATAACCGCATGTATAAGGAATGGAACTAATTTGCTACTTGTTTAACACATTCACTAATTCATGCTACTTTATACGAAGCTCATGAATCTTGATGAGCAAGATATTTGTTAAAAGGAAAAAAGAAACATACTTGTTTCCAAGAACTGAGTGGAGGTTAGTGATGATCCTTTCTTCGTCGTCAGTAAACTTTCCTCTCTTAATATCAGGCCTCAGGTAATTCGTCCACCGGAGTCTGCAACTCTTGCCACATCTGTTGAGCCCTGCAAGCTTAGGGAGTGACCTCCAGCTTCCATGGCCATTCTTGCTAATGTAATCAATGAGCATCTGATCCTCCTCCGGAGTCCAAGGACCCTTCTTCAGACCATTCTCGTCGCAACAAGGAGATCTCATTTTCGCAATATAGGAATCGGAAAGAAGAACAAGAAAGATGTATCAGAAAATATGTTTTGATTAAGGTAATGTATGGTTTGTTTTTGGAAGATGAGTACAATGTTGGAGGCATGCAAGGTTTTTATAAGTGCATGGGAGATATGGCAATTCAAACGACGACGACATCATCATTCTTGCTTCTTCATGTCATTGGATCATATTGATATAATTAATTAATCAGATGTTTTGCTTCCATGAACAAGGCAAGAAGGAGAAAGTCACCCAGTAAATTAGTACACATCTTTGTCTTTTTCCGATGAATTGGGAGAAACCAATGAATCTGTTAGCTGACACCAAATCAAGGATTAGGTATTGTAAGTATGTGTCCAGCAAAGGAAGGGTACATCTGGTGGAAATTTCCTTCAGAAACGACATGTATATATGTGGATTAATTAAAGAGAACCTCCCTTCTGACTTCTCGATCAATTTGTGTTGTTAATCACATTTAAGTTAATTAATTCATTTTTCATACAAAATCAACCCTTAAGTTTAACAGTATCTGAGTTCTTAATTAATGAAATTTAACGGAATAGGTTAGGTTGTTGACGATCTTTCAGGCCTTCTAATTTATCAGACAGTGTATTTAGAGTATACTATATAAAGAATAGTGTGTAATAAGATGCTTGCTTTGTATTTTCCAACACATGTTTATTAGGTACTTCAACTCTGTTATGTATCATATCTATTGTTTTCTTTATAAATACATTTGTACACAAAAACAGATAATATTTTTATTCTCCATCAAAATTAATACTCGTTCGAGTTAGGATTATACTCAAACTTGCCACCTTTACTCAGTCTAATTATACGGACAGCAGCTCTACGGTTTGTTATACGTACATTTAATATAACTGTAGTACAGTATATTGCATGGCGACGTATTATTTTGAGAAAGGCCCATAATGCTTTAATATTAGCCTTTGGCATTTCGTTTTCCATATTATTATTTAAAGACCAACTTGAAGTTTTGATGATGATAGTTAAATTAAATAACAGTTATTTCATGAGAATATTAACTGCATATCATATAACTATTAACTGATATTGACAGTTTCATTTTCACAATAATCCTAATAATGATCATAATTAATAATGTAATTTGTATTTCTTAAATAGATTCATGTGAAACTCAACCAATTAGTTTAACGAATAAGTTAGATTGTTTACTGGTAAAATTTATTCTTTTTATTGGAGAAATATGTATTTAATATGATATATATGTCTCTAAAAGAGTGTTCACTTAAGTTTTTGGAATATTTCATTGAACTTAATTGACGATGATATTTAGATTTGTTTTTGTAAAAAAAGAACAACAACAATAAAATAAAAATTGTAATAACATGACATTAACCTAATACATATATATATATATAGACTTAGCTTTATGTTTTCTGCAGTCATATAAATAATACTGATAATTTATGTTAATGACATGAATAACAACACTAATCAATTTCTATATTTCATTGAGGTGCAATGCAGAGGTGGAGGGTGATGACTTGTTTGAATACTCATCAGCAAAAATGTCATTTGTTTATTCAATTAAAACTCTAATAGAATTCTTCAGCACAAAGCAATGCTCATCAGCTTGTCATTTTGTTTGTAACCTTACGTATGGATTAATTAGTGTCTAACTGCTCTTTTGATGTGTTGCCATATATAGCTTGCATTGGTTGATCACCTTTTCACCAAACCATTCTCCAGCTGCCTCCTTAGATCTCTCATTTACTTCTATTTCATTCAAATTCGACATACTTCAACTTGCATGCTTGTTTCTTAAATCCGTAAGCAAAATGCTAATATTGCTTAAAAGACCAAATGAATTCATTAGTTAATATATACACATGTATATTGCCTTGATTCTTACGTCTTTTTGAGGAGGACGATGGAGTCTTATATTTAGAATACATAATTTTATCAACATTTGCCTCCTTTTCAAAAATTTGTGTGTCCTGTGTTACATCGAGTTTTTTTAATGATAAAGTGATTAGACATGAATATAATGTAATTGGAAGAATATATCACATTGATTGTTACATCGAGCTCTCTGTAATGATAAAGTGATTAGACATGAATGTAATGTGATTAAGAGGATATATCACATTGGTTGCATCATCAAATCGATAAAATCTAACTATATATATTATCATTCTTGTTTCGATTGAACTCGTTAAAAAGCTTTTTAAAATTGAAGTAAGATGTGTCTTTCAGCATATTGCACTAAAAAATAAAGAAGTATAGCTTATTTCTATGGTAGAGTTAAGATTATTGAGTTTTGAGATGACCGACGAGAGGTCAGAAAGGAGAAGAGAGATGAGCCAAACATATACTTTACACCTGATGCTGAGTTTTTA
>JAYMTO010000722.1:0-10928 GCA_036898065.1 California macrophylla | reverse complement strand
TTGCTTTAATCTAATTTGATGATAACTCACATGATTATCTTCCTTCCTTGGGGATACTGTTGCATCTTCATCCATGTCTAGGGTGGTTTTCTATTTATTATTTATTTTTAGAAGCCTTTCTTCTTCTTAATATCAAAGTATGTACCTAATTGAGTGATAGTTTATGGCTTCCTTTTAAGCAAATTATACTTTAGTCACTCATTTGTATAGCCATGTCCCAATACTCGTGGGTTTATGGGTTCGTTCTTTCTAGCTTGGCATTGCATTTAGCAGTTGAACAGCTGCAAAAAAATGTATATATAGAGTGCCTTAACATTTTGTCAGTATGGTGTTCTACTTGTGTAATACAAAAGTAATGTTGGAAATAAATTTATGATTTGGCAAGCATGAGTGACTTTTTTGAGGGTTGCTGGTATGACAGATTATGAGTTTTTGTGTGCATAATGTTGTCACTTGCCAAGTGATATTAATATATTTCTCTTAATGCTGACCCAGCAGCAGTTTGTGGTTAGCAACAGGGATCTGATAATTCCTTAATTAATAATGTGAAAATCTTAGTTTTTTTCTGTCAACCCCTTAAATATTTTTCAATGCCACAGTTTGTTAGTTTATAAACATAATGTTACTGAAACACAATTAAAAGCTAATATCATTACTAGTGCAGAAAGATACTTTCAAATTGACTTTTATCAATATATCTTTCATTTATTAGTGAACCCTATGTTACTGAAGATGAGTTGAAGCTAATGTTACGAGGGGCAGAACTGAGTGGGGCGATCGAAGAGGAAGAACAGGTAATCCAATAGTTATGTATTGTTGGCCTATTCTTCTTTCACATTTTCAGACGAAGGGCCATGTAGAGCTGTGCTATTATACTTATAATGCATTAGCATTCATACACGTGCTACTTTCAGCACTTCCAAAGGAATTCTTGAAGCATGAGTGCACTACAGCTCTTACTAGAAATAGTTTGAATTTGTCCATACAATGACATTAAGCAGCTTAAAAGATCACCATCACCAAGTTCTTCAATATCTTTTGTCTTTGTGTAAGTGTGTATATTGAGCAACAATTAACTTACCAAAAGCACTCTATTTAAATGTCATTTATTTAAAGGCCATTGGCTCATTGAAATAAAGTGGGAAACTTTCCAAACTTAATAACAAATGTCCATCACATAGCCATCCATTCATAGCATTTGGCACAATATGGTTTACTGCACTTGCTATACCCTCAAATCGTTGCATTGCTTGACCTTTGTTTTTGCTCTCATGTTGTGTCCAACTAGCAAGGTCAACCTTTTTGTTATGAGCCCATATAATGTGCATCCTTTCAATCCGGCATGCACGTGAGGAGGGGCGTTAGAGTTCCACATCAAAAACATGTGGATCCATGCACCACTTAATAAGCATCTTGGAGCCAACACCTATAAGCTTGAACTTTTAGGTGATTGGGTTTTAACATGGTATCAAGCTTGGTATTGGATGTAGACGTCTACCCTCACAGTCCCACAAAAATGTGGCTCCTCTCAGTCTGGTTGTGCACATGAGGAGGGATGTTAAGAATCCCACATTGAAAAAATGTGGATCCATTCACCACTTAATAAGTATCTTGGGTTCTCTACCTATAAGTTTGAGCTTTTAGGTGGGTGGGGCTTTAACATGTCAATTGCTAACTTTCATATTATCCTATAGAATTTAGCTTAAGAGTTTCAACTTGTTCCGGTTATTTCTTTCGTTTAAGCTTCTCTCATTTTAAGAATTACCTTACAGGACATGATTGAAAATGTCTTAGAGATTAAGGATACTCATGTAAGAGAAGTGATGACACCTCTTGTTGATGTAGTTGCTATTGATTCTAGTGCAACCCTTGTTGATTTTCACAACCTGTGGGTGACTCATCAGTACTCCAGGTAAGTTCAAATCCTCTTGCATTGTACTTAAATCTGTATGTATTTTGAAATGCATTAATTTTTGTGGGAGCGCTTTCAGGGTACCCGTGTTTGAGCAACGTGTTGATAATATAGTGGGTATTGCATATGCAATGGATCTCTTGGATTCTGTTCCAAAGGTCTGACAAGTTATAATCCTATTCTGCTATATAATTATATAAGCTTTGTTTATTAATCTGTGTGCAACAATCTCATAGTTTGCAGAATTATAACATGTTTGATTTTGAAGGGTGGGCTACTAGAAAACACTACTGTGGGAGACATGGCTCACAAACCTGCATACTTTGTGCCTGGTAATGCTTAACTTCATTGTCAGTTTAAGGTCTGATGTTGGTCTCTGAGAACGAATAGCATTTTAGATAGTTGGTCCTTCATTCCAGTATGTTAAAGGCTTTTAGATCTATAAGATGTGTAGCCAATCTGGTTCAAATAAAGTTTGGGAGTTTCTGGTAAAAACCTTAAATTGCAACTGTATGGAGTAACTTGGAAACTTTATTGTATTATCAATTCAACGCTATTTCATGCCTTTCCACCATTTTAAGATACAAATGACTTGATACTACCAGTTTATGGCTGTTCATCTATACATGTTTTGAGCATAATTCTTTTATCAATAATGAAAATTTAAACAATGTGCTTCATAGGTTAACTGTTCAAATAAAGAAACCTACTCGTTTTATCTAAAATCTTCTCATTCTACTGTTGCCTGGAGGCAACAGAAAAGATACCTAGGACAAAAGGTTGTTTACCTTCTATACCCTGTAGCCCCCAGCAAACTACTCAATGTCTGTTTCTTATAGATTAGTGACTATGTTAAGAGATCATTGGATACCACGTTTCAGTATACCATGTGACCTAAAGTTCTGTTTTGCTTTGAATTTTGTGAATGGGTTGCATCAGTTTTACCTGGCTTGTCCAAATGTTTGGATGAATGAACAATTAATATTGATTTTGCAGATTCAATGTCAGTCTGGAATCTTCTCAGAGAGTTTCGCATAAGAAAGGTTCACATGGCTGTTGTTCTTAACGAATATGGTGGAACTGTTGGAGTATGTAGAGACTCTTATTTCTGATTATTAATTTTTCTTTTAATGCCAGTTCAGTAAATGTTATTCTTCCTTAAATGATTGTTCACCAGAGCATAACTAGCCATGGTCAAGTGTTCGGATCTTTGGTCTTGTGGCCAAGGTTCCAGTCCCTGTGGTGGTATAAGTTCACCTTAAAAAATACTGTTAGTTTCATTTTTCCATGAATTGAATGTGTGAAGTTAAGTGATTAGAACTTTGTTATTTTTTCAAGTTTTAATTTTAACCTATTCCCCTAATTCTCATATTCTTATCTTTCTGGATGAAACAGATAGTAAGCCTGGAAGATGTGGTGGAGGAAATTGTTGGTGAAATATTCGACGAAAATGATTCTAAAGTAAGACTCACTAATAGTTTCATGTTTTTCTAACAATTTTTAAGTGGTATACTGATTTAGTCGTGGTCATCATAAATATTACCTGCTGATAAAAAAATATAAGTATTACCTATAAAGTTAAAAGCACAAATTGATTATGTGCTAGGAGTAGGATTCCATGTTTCTTGTCCATATCTTAATATAGCTTTATAGTCAGTCGTACACTCTCCCTTCAGTTTCAGATTGTCATATTAAATTAATACACCAAGCAAATACCAGTTATTTCCTCTTGCATCCCATAACAAGGAAAGGTAATTTTGGTTTCCTTTCCTATCCTTAATTCCCTTTTGTGTACCATGTCTTGATGAGATGACAAACCAGGCTGTTTTTATTGGTCTGAGAATGTTGAAGTAGAGCAGCACGGTAGCCATCAAAAACAAAGTTTTATTTTTATTAGATTTTGATTATATGGATTGTTGTTTCTTAAATCTTCATCATAATGTTATTAAAATGTGGGCCTCAGTTTTCTGCTCTTCTATTTTGTTTCTGATGATAGGAGGAGATCCAGAAGAAAACTGGCTATGTTGTAATGCGAGCTGAGGGAATATATGATGTTGATGCGAATATATCTATTGATCAACTCTCTGAAGATCTCAGTCTCAAGATGCCGGAGGTATTCATTTCTCTTCAGTTGTATAACTACCCATGTTGAGATATGGCTAATTAGATTTTAATTGTTGTCAGTTATGCATTTATTCAGAACATAAGATTAAACCTGGAAGTTTTTTTTATTACAATGGGTAGTATCTTAAGTTTAACTTATAGCATTTATTCATTTTTAAGATATGCTGTAACTGTTTGTCACATCTTGGTTAGGTGGTTTTCTACCTGTTTATTGGTTGAGCTCCAAAGACTAAGGCATCTTAAGTTTCACATAACTTATATAGCATTTATTTATTTTTAAGATATGCTGTAACTGTTTGTCACTTTATTGGTTGAGCTCCAAAGGCTAAGGCAACCTCTGATAAAGAGAGTGCAATTCTAGAGCAACCCTTCAAGTTTCAATTCTTTTGGTAGCCCATATTTGAAAGCATACTGTTTTTCAAAATCGTTGTTGTGCATGCCATTATGCCAACATTATCTAGGATGTCAAATCCAATTATGAGGTTGATATCAAAGAGAAATCAGCTACCTGTACACAGGGATGGATGTAGTATATTGGTTGTGGGGGCTATTGCCCCCACTAAAAAAATGTTTGATATGCGCTTCGATTATTTTATTTATTTCACATAATATTTGCCCCCACTAGTTTAAATTTTTTCATCTTACCCCCCACGAATAATTGTTCTGGATTTGTCCCTTCCTGTACCTTCAGTTTATTCCCTTCCAAACTTAGGTACAACCTGTCCTCACCCTCATTCCAATGTGTCTCTAAATCACAAGAATTTTGAAATGTTCAACTTTTAATTGAAACTTGATATGCAACTTCTATGTGTTAATGCATGTAAATTATAATGTAAGTTCAGAACAGTGTTTTCTTTCATGGTTGTTACTTTTACTTTTATTATCCAAAATATAAGAAGGTTAACAAACTGGTTCTTACTTAAAACTAATGTCATACACTCAGTTTCCGTACTCATTATTTTCTCTCTGTTCTCTCACAGGGCCATCAATATGAGACAGTATCAGGTTTTGTATGTGAGGCATTTGGGTATATCCCAAGAACAGGTGAGACCATCAACGTGGCTCTAGAAAAGGCTAATGAAGATGAAAATGATGAGCCTTCTGAATCTGATTCTGACCGGAAAAAAGATAAAAGCGAAAAGCATCAAGCTTATAAATTGGAGGTATGATTTTTCTATTTGTGTCCAGTATTAAAATTGTTTTTCACTTAAGCGCTTAACATAAGAGGGCTAGTGCACAATGCTCCCCGCCATTGTGGGATCTGGTACTCTTTAACTCAGTATGTCTTTGTTGTATTAATTTTAACAAAGAGAATATCCCTTCATGAATAACTGAAATGTTCTCCAAATATTTAGCTGTTACTGTTTTCTCTGTTATGGTCCCGGACATAGGATCGAGTTTTAGGTGAATGTGGAAAGTTAAGAACCTAATATAGAAGTTCTAAATTGCTAAAACTACTTTTAACTGATTTAATTTTCCCTTCTTTTATTGAGCTGCCAACATGTATATTTATACTACCTAGTCTTCCAACTTCTAAGCGTGAAGAGGATCAAGGCAAATTGATCCTATCCGCAAGCTAATAATAGAAATAGAATTCAGCAACCTAACAACGTCACTAATAATATAAAATGCAATACCCTAAAGAAAATGCTTCCTAAACTTCAGGATCCATGAAGACTACCAATCATCATTCCTTTTGCCATGTGTCGAGCTCCTAACCTTCACTCGTTAGCATCAAAATTGGATCCTACCAATCTTGTCCGTTTCTTGTTAAAAAGCACATATAGCTAGTAATGAGCTACTTTCTCATGCATATATAGCCCAACCATGTTAACATTTCTTCACTGGGTTCCTATCTGAGTGTCGTCTGCATGAATCTACATGTGCTGAATCGTGATCTTAGTTATTACACTTGTAGTGAGTCGAGTAGGAATGGAATTTAAGATGGGTTGTCAAATTGACCGATGTTTTAGCAGTATGCAATTGGTTTCCTGTGGTACCTAATATCTTGGTTCAACTAACATTGGTGCACTCTGTTATGTAAGAGCTCCTCTAACAAATCCATTTCATAAAATGCTGCATCCAACTATCATTTGAGCAGTAACTCATTTATAAGACGCTGCTATTTGTGCAGATATTGGCAGGAAATGCGAGAAAGGTCAGTGCTGTTAGGTTTCAACGGATAAACAAAGATGTCACAACACTGGATGCCAAAGAGGTAGGTCGGTTGGTCCCCAAGATCGTGAAGAGGAAATGGAGCAATTACTCGGACTCAGACTCAGAAAGTATTGCCTATGATGAGGATCGATACCAGAAGAAATCGGAGGATGGTCTTAATGGTGGTTATGTGATTGTTGAGCGTGACAATGATGATGATACTAGAGTAGTAAAAGAGAACAGTAGTTGAGCTCTTAGTTTATCTTTGTTCTTGTCCCATTCTTGCAGAATCGTAGGAGAGCCAAAAGTAAAAAAAAACAAGGCAATAATAAAAGTATGCATCGAACTATCATTGTAAACTACATTCATAATCAACGAAATTAGCTATTCTGTACGGCAAAATAATCATGTTTCATTGAGAGATGAGAACTGGTTCGAACAAACACTGAAAATTCCCTATAAATACTCATTCGATAAGAGATTTGTAGAACTCGAAGTTATTTTCAACATAAGAGTCTAAAGCATGTTTTTGAATCAAACTCACTACAAATTACACCTAAACAACATAAAGCATATGCTAAGTAATTTGTAGCTGTCTAAAACAAATGCTGGGGGAGAAAAGAGATAACGGAAGAAAATAATATATGACACAAGAAAATGGCTAATTCAATTCAAGTACAAAATTGGACAGAATAATTGCGAGAAATACACCTCCCTCTGAATTATTGAATCTTTTGATGTACCAATGAACATTCGATGTAGATCTGTATGGTGCTGGTCTTGTCTGCATGTGTTCGAGGGAACTCTGACCAGGCACAGAAGTGGTGAAATATCCCCTGTTATAGCCATGACGGAGACATCAGAATGAGGTACTACAGATGAAAATGTTTCCAGTTAACTATGAATCATTGGCCAAAAGAGACAGATCAAACCAACTCCAGAATAATCTTACAATGCACTTGTAATATTTCAAGTGAATTTCGATCATTCCAGACAAGAAAACAGAATGAGTACAACGATATGAGAAGTGTCACTAATCATAATACCTTCAGCTATTATATCAGTAACTATCAATTTCGATTACCCTGAAATGTCAATTTGTTCTCTGGCCTAACTCACTGATTCTCATATAAACAATAACTGAATATATGTTGCACTCTGGTAACATCTGATAAGAAATTTGATAAAAACATATAGGAATTTGCACATAGAAGCTTTGAATGTATACAGCTTTTAAGTCTTAACTTCATTTCCCATTATTAGGAATCATAGAAACATTTATTACTATCAAAAGAGAGAGCAGAGGTCCGCATTTAACATCGAGAATGAGCAAAATGCAAAAAAAATAAAAATAAAAATGTCTAAGCAATATGAAAATGTGAAACAATTAGCACAGCAAAATTAGAAGTCATTACCTGTATATCAGACATTTTGCTGAATTTGTCTGTGTATTTGCGATATCCACTCGACGTAGCCATTAGCCCCCCCCATCTGGTCCTCAATAAGGTTGGCAAGAAGAAGGAAGCCTTCTCTTGGCTGCTCACCTTGTCTTACAAGATGGCACAGTTGATAGTAAGCTGGGTCACTCTCCCTGAATTTCTGAAGTAATTGCATAAACTTTCTTGACATTTCATTGTCGTGCTCACATAGGGTAACCTGGCCACCAAGAACACACAACACTGCAGAAAATTAGTTGCAGCTTAAACAAGAACAGACGGGTAAATCACTGTCAGTCAATAGTTCGGCGAGAGAGGAAAGGAACATTTTTGAAGAAAATAGCACCCTACTAAGTTAAAAACAACTTAAGGCCATAAACACATAAGTTATTAAAGAAAAGTTACTACAGAAACAGAGAGAAAAATAAAAGGGATACTTTCAATACCATGTGTTAAGAGAGACAATGTAAAAAATATATACACCTTAAACGTAGTGGAGTGTAGAATCTGGAGGAGAGATAGTATATATCGATACCATCAATAATGAAGACATCTCAAGAAACTTATTTAATTTATACTGCTTGGAAATCTTAGTCTAATATGAAATGGAAGGATATGAAAGAAAAACAGTAAAATGAAAGAAGTTTTTTATTTATTCAAGACTTGCACTTTTATCTAGAGAGAAAAAGAAAGAGTGTAGCATTTCCTTTATCTGATTTAACAATACATTTATCTCAAGAGAGAAAAAAGAGTGGCATTTCCTATGTATGATTTAACAATATATTCTTTTTTTAATACTAGGATTGCTTGTACTATTATCGAAGCTGATAATTTAAATCCAGGAATAAAATGCAACTCTCTACCATTCTAAACCAAAAAGAACAACCATTATAAAGGAGAAAAGTATTTCCCCCCACCTGTCATCCGCATTCACAATAATCTAGTAACTTTTTTTCAGAGGTAATGACTTTAGCAAATGTAAATGGCAAGAAAGCAAGTTGAATTGAAATAGATGATATTCAGTCATCTTGGTACACCAATAACATACCCTCGATGACTCTGCTGCAAAATCTTGTCCTAGTAGATTCGTGGCTATATCAGGAGAGAGCATTCTACCAAACCAAATAACTAACCAAAAACCATTATCGTATACATATATGCCTCTGGAATCTAAACTCTCTGCTGTCAATTGCAATCTTTGTGCAGTTTCCATGAACTCGTCTGCATTAGCAGATGCCTGCAATGAGAGATGCAGTATTGAACATCAGTATAGCCGATTCAGATGTTGCAGGAATGGGGAGGGATACTCACAACCCAACCGAAGGACCTATAGGCCCTTCAACGCACAAAACCATTAAAAATATTCATATGCAGACAAAACTTACCTTTAAAAGATATTCATCAACGCGAACCAAGCAAGGATATAAAAGTTTCAACAGTTTCTTAACAGGTAGGGTCACCATAGTATGACCTGCAGCACAGCGTTCATCAAGCGAGACATCAGCGTTCCCTCCACGGAGAGCTGCTGATTTACAAAGTGCTAAACCATACGAAGGCAAGAACTTCAGAGACTCTGGATATATCATCCTGCCTCCCAAGCGATGCTGCACAGCATGAAGATTTCGATATTCTTTGAGGGCTTTGACAATTCTTAGCTGCACTGCATTGCGTGCATCATCCAGCTTATGGGACAATGTTTTCTCAAATGCTGCAAATTATTTCAGTGGATAATCAAGAAACCATTTAGACATTAAGAACAGTAACATATAATGTAGCATATGCTGAGTGAAAAATCAATCTTACCTAGCCTAGAAAACAAAGAAACTATGGCACCAGTGTCAGCTTGTCTGTACATCTCTCCCAGATCGGCCACAACTGGGGCAGCAGCTGTATGTACTCTAATACGTCTTTCTCCGCAAGATGCAGTGTATCTTTTGATTGTTAAGAAAATTTCACTGCTTTTAATCATGTTTTACTCTGAAAGACAGGGATCATGAGATATTGGCAAATATAAATAGGTTTTAATAGTATTTTTTTAGAAGATAAGCCTGATATGCATGTAAGCATATTTATGCTCGAGAAGAAGTCACAAAGAGCATGCCTCACATATACATATGTGCCATATGTCAAGATATCAATTCGTATAAAATACTGGAAATACTTAAGGATACAGCAAAGCAACTTGGAAATACACAGTCTGAGTTGTCAGTAATGTCTCTTCAAGAGATAACTGCACTGCATATGCCTTATCACAATCCACAGCTGGAAGAGCTAATAGATCAGTGGACCTCAGCATGAAGTTCCCATGGTAAGATGTAAATCTAATTCCTAAAAGTATAAAACAAAAAAGAATCAACTTAATTTCGAACAGTCAAACAATTTAGTAGTATTTATTGGATAAACTACCAAACAACCATCAACTGGCTTACCTTTTCCACATCTAATACGCATGACAGCTTCCCAGGCTGTCTCCCTTGTAAGATCTCTCGACAACTCATGTTTCAGCTTCTCTGCTTGAGTAGCTGACTGGAAGCTTGGATAATAATACACTTGACCACCAGTATACTTCGCCAGAGTTCCTAAATTGTGTATTAAAAGACACTGTCAATCATATTTCAATCAACAAGTAAAGTTCACAATCATCAATTTGTGAATCAGAAAAAAGCCTTGTTGTCTAGAAAACATGGAAATAAGAATAAGAAAAGAAAAGAAACCACGCCCAACTAGTACATAAGAAAATAACTAAAGGTCAAACATGCTTCTTCACACATCTAATAAACACTAATTACATTAACATCAATAAATTAGTGTTTGAGCTTTTACAACCAAACCCCAAATCCTACAGTGCTACTACCAGAAATAATCATGATGAAGATTTTCAGCAGAACCCATTAATTTCCCATGCAATATAGGACGAGTCCTACCTGTTAGGACAAACACAACTCAGAAGAAATATTCTCTACAAAACATAATCCAAAGTTCAAATACTTTTGAAGAAAGCACAATCACCTACCTATGGAGGCTATATCAGTGTACTTGTCACTGAATGCATATACATTTACGCCTATCTGATATTTAGTTAAATCAGCAGCCATTTGCTTATAAAATGTATCTTCCGGTATTCTTAGTGTATGTTCTTTATCTGTTCCATAAACACGAAGGTCATCTCCACGTAACTTCAGACGACCAACACCAAGAGATGGCAGTGTGTTTTGAAAAATTAACAACTTTCCTCCAAGTTTGTTCTGCACGTAGGGAAAGAGAGCTTAGAGCAAGCAGAAATAATGAGAATAACTACC
>JAYMTO010000721.1:0-10931 GCA_036898065.1 California macrophylla | reverse complement strand
CAAAGTGTTGGAAAAATTCCCATAAATGATAGTGTTTTCACGGTGTGCAATTTATACTGTGGGGTTCAAGGTCAGAATGTGAAAAGGTGGGAAGGGGGAAGAGTCATAGAGAAAAAAACAAGAGTATTTTCAGTAGTTTGTCAAAGATAATAATACTTTTCAATTTTAGTGACTTTCTTTTCAAATTTAGTGATTTTTGAACATAAAAATTGAATTTCAGACATCTCGATTTGCTATGTATCTTTAATTCCTAAACTATGAAACTTTTAAGGGCAAAATTGGAA
Organism: California macrophylla; assembly: GCA_036898065.1. NCBI lineage: Eukaryota > Viridiplantae > Streptophyta > Magnoliopsida > Geraniales > Geraniaceae > California > California macrophylla. The sequence continues at coordinate 10,647 of JAYMTO010000721.1, read as the reverse complement.
AATTAGGATATATTTTTTTTGTAGAGAAGGTTCCAAATTTCAATAAACAAATTTCAGAACAATCTATACATTACTCATTCTTCTCAACCAACAACACATTCATTTCATATCCTAATCTCTACTCTGCAAAAATGGATATTCCATTCACAAAATCAAATGCTTCTCCATAATCAAAGCCATCAACTTTATCCAATCCTTCAAGTTCACGCATAAATACAACCCCCATTTCTACAATTTTAGAGAGAGAAACAAAACCCAACTTCTCTTTTTCTCTCTACCGAGGAAACAAATCTTCACTGCTCTCTCCGATCTCTGTCACCATTTCTAGTCAGAGTGAAGGGAGGAAGAGGCAGAGCGATAGATATTCTACAGATAGAATCTGAATAAGGCCTCTGTTGCCCATTTCTTGTTCGGTTCCGTTTTTTGATTCATTGTCATCAAAACCCACAATTAATGTTTTGAAATTTTCAATAATTGGAATTTGGGTTTTCTGTGGGTTAGGGTTCTATTTGGTCTGTGATGGGATTTCAAACACGTGGACATGTAAGATTGAGCGGTGAAATCGAGTGTAAAGATAGAGAGGAGGAGGCAGAAGAGAATTCGGGTTCGTATCCTAACTCGATTAAAGTCGGGTCTCCACAGCCTCACACGCTCGTAGTAGGTTATGCCTTGACATTGAAGAAGAAAAAGAGCTTCTTGCAGCCCAAGCTTGAAAGCCTTGCTCGGTATAATCCCTCTTCAAACTTTTCAGTATTTATGAATTGATCATTTTACCTGTGATGCTCACATCACGTACCTGCATGTACATGTACATGTATGTATGTAGAGATGCATAAGTTATTCTATAGTTAATTATCACATTTTAATTCATGTGAGTGTTTGTTAGCAATTGTCCTCCTATGGGTTGTCCAAAGACTTGTGAATTTTGTTTGGTTTGAATATCTGTTTTCTCTGTCGCGGTAACAATTTTAGTTTGAATTGTTTCTGCCACTTTATGGCCTAAAGCAGCTTTTGCAGTGGTAGGGGAGATGATGTCTTTGCCCATTGTGGAAATAAATAATTAGTGAGTGTAAGCTCTTTGATCTATCTTTTTGTATACTTATCCTATCAACGTCATTTCTGGGATCTTTGGAGGTTTTAATGTTTCTAATTGGAATATTCCTCTATATATGCTCTGGGGATTAGTTTACTATTTGGAGGATACCAAAGTCAATGTTTGTGCTATGTTCTGTATTTAATAAATAAATTATACTAACCCAGTCCCTGCCCCTTAATTTAATTGTATATATTTACTTACGATTTAGTTGATGCTGAGCCTTTGGGCAACGGTAAGGTTCCTGTCTTGTGACATTGAGATACATGCCCGCATGACGGAAACTGCCTGCAGAAGTGGGGTAAGGTTCATAAATGACCCTTTATTACCCCCAAAAGTGGGAGCCTTGTGCACTAGGCTGCGTCTTTTGTTTTACTTCCGATCTGATTGTTCATATTTGTTTAGTATTTATTCCAGAGAATCTACTTTTCATTCAATATATGTTTTCTGCATAGTTTTCTATTGGATTTAGTGATGTGAAATGACTACACATGCTGACTGTCAATATTGCATCCAAGAAATTTTGTGCTAGATATAGGTTTGGGCATTTATAGGATTTATCAAATTGTCTTAGTAGATAGTTAGGTGCTAAATTACTTTTCTTTTTCATTCTTTGTTACATCATGATTTGTGTTTGTTGGGATTCTGAACTGCTGACCTTAATACATGGCCGAAGTAGCTTGGTTGGCATTATTGTAATTATTCTATTGATTAACTTTAACTGTGTTTTTTTGTTCTTTTATTTTGATTTCTTGGTGAGTATGATCTGCTGAAACAGTTGCTTAATACATATCTTCACTTTAATTTCTTTTGAGTCTGGCCGAAGATGACCTTCCCATGCAAAGTTCTTTTCTTTTTGGATGTTTGTGTAGAAGTTTTGACTCCACAACTTTTACGTGTACATATACATAATTCTGCAACAACTAGATAATGTTCTTATCCTTGATGCAGAAATAATGGGATAATATTTGAAGCCATTGATCTGGCCAGACCCCTGTCAGAACAAGGTCCGTTTGATGTTGTTTTGCACAAGGTTAGTCCTTCTTCATATTCATAATCTGTTGTTGTTGAAGCTACTTCTTGTTTCATAGGAATACCATTTTAAATAGTTGTTAGATGGATGTTAATCATTTCCATTTGTACATAATAACTTTTTATATCAGGCGAATGCGTACATTTGTTGCTTGTCTGATGAGTTTTATGTTCCTTTCAGTTGTTGGGCAAGGAGTGGTCAGAAGTTATTGAGGTCTGTCCACCTAAACTTGATAATTGTTTTGTACTGTCTAATATTCTTTTTTGTAATTTGTATGGTGATCAGTTAGATATTTTATGGCTTGAGGACTAATTATTGGATCGAAATCAAGCAACTGAATATAAATATTTATCGTGCATTTGCCCTACACTTAATTAGTTTTCTGTACTTGGACTATGGGTTAATCTTACCCTTATCTGTTATTCCTTTTGAAGGATTACAGGCAAAAACATCCAGAAGTAACTGTTCTTGATCCTCCAGATGCAATACAACTTCTTCACAATCGGCAATCCATGCTCAAGCATGTGGAAGACATTGACTGCTCTGATTGTCAGGGTAATTCTCCCATTATATTTGAACTGAAGTTACTGCCATTTAATGTTTTCTTGAAACTGTGGATCATTTGATAGAAAAGTAGCAGTTTGGTGATTCTCACAACTGTTCCAATTTCACAATTGTTATAGGCATGGTTAGTATTCCAAGACAAATGGTTGTTATGAAAGACGCATCATCCATCCCTCAAGAAGTTACCGAAGCTGGACTGAAATTGCCAATAGGTATAATCTTTGGTATTAGATACTATTTATTTCCTTGATGGGATTGGTGCATGTGACTCTAGCTTTCATATATCTTGTATTAATATGATATTGGATTACTAGAAAAGGAAAGTTTGTCCAAGAGAACCTCATTTAAATCCCTGGGGCTAATGTCCTTTCATGGTTTGGACAGTTCTGGAAATTGTACTTGCTTTAATCATTCCTATTAAAGTCTTATTATTTACTTCTGTTCATTGTTTCAGTTGCAAAGCCACTAGTTGTGGATGGAACCGCCAAATCACATGAACTATTTCTTGCTTATGATCAATTCTCGCTCGCAGAGCTTGAACCTCCCTTAGTTCTGCAAGAATTTGTGAATCATGGTATTATGTTTAAAATAGCAGATTAGCTTCATTGATTCATATCATATGTAGCTCAAACTGTACTTTCGTGACCCCTTTTCTTGCCCAATAACAGGTGGTCTTCTCTTCAAAATATATGTTGTTGGGGATGCCATAAAGGTTGTGAGGCGTTTCTCTCTCCCAAATGTGACTAAACGTGAGCTAGAAAAAGTTGCTGGTGTTTTCCGTTTCCCAAGAGTTTCTTCTGCTGCAGCTTCTGCAGATGACGCTGATCTAGACCCTAGTGTTTCTGGTAAGATGAGTATTGCTTGCTGCTAAAATGTTTTTATTGGTACTACCAATATATTAAGTTTCCTTCCATTTGTTTTGTTGTCATTAATTACAGTGGTCACAAATTGTGTTAGTTTATTCACAATCGGTTAAGCCCTAAGTCACCAGAACTTTTATTCTTAACTCTAAAGAAAACCAAGTGTTGTCCTCCTCCGAGATATCTTTCTGGTTCATATCCTGTAATTTATTCCTAAGTAACTTTTTATATAAATAACTCTACCCGACATAAGTTTAGTTCATTCAGCTCTATTCTCATGAAGTGGTAATCTTGTTGCAGAACTACCTCCAAGACCTCTATTGGAGAGGCTTGCAAGGGAGCTCCGTGATCGACTGGTAAGTCTTTATTATTTGCTTGTGATATCTGTCCATGCACTCATGATCCATTTTCCTTATCCCATTTTACAGGGCCTCCGGCTGTTCAACATAGACATGATCCGAGAGCACGGCACCAGAGATGTCTTTTATGTCATTGACATCAATTATTTTCCTGGTAAATATTATGTTTTCTCATTCTCAATATCTGAAATGGTAACTGGAATTGTTGCTCAGTAGAATTCGTCTTCCTAAAAGATATCTAAAAGGACTTGATGAACCAATTGATGCAGGATATGGGAAAATGCCAGATTATGAGCACATCTTCACGGATTTTCTTCTAGGCCTCGTCCCGAGCAAGTTGAAGAGAAAACCTTTGTTTTTGAATTAAATATTTCAGTTGTATAGTTCCTTACAATTCCAGTCTAGAGTGAAAAAATGTCCCATAACATGCTTACAAGTTAAAGTCTGTTTTCCTTTCCTTTTGAAAGAATGTGAACTTGATAAGTGCCAACACACCAACTTGAATTTTTGGGTTAAATCAGATTTCAACAAATACCATATTTTGTTCCTCAGATAATTGGTATTCAATGTCAATGCATTTCTATGGCCATTGACAAAGTTGGTCTCCAAAACCCTTGCATCACATTTTCACATTATAAATTGATATATACGCCTATCGGAGCAAGTTAATTCTTTATTTTTATATTTATATTATCAATCATGTGCCTCTCTACATTATCTACACCATAAATATATGGGACACTAGTAGTACATTTAGTTCCAAAGCCTTGATCTGCTAGGGGATTATATACACCTGTGTTTTTTCTCCGCTCACCAGAATGGGCACCACCTGAAACAAGCAAAAATGTAGTTAAGAAACTGAGGACTTCCAAGTAAAGCAAGTGCTTGATGTACATGTTAGATTCTCAATCAGTCTTTTCCGTTCCCAGAAATGAGAGGGTAAAAATAACAAAATATAGGAACTCTTTGAAAAATGAATCATACCCGACGTAGTTCTGGCACAAGTTCTCATGCGACCTAGCTTGGATAATTAACTTTTGAACCTGCAGTTTGACAGATAAACCGTGATCTACTTCACGGGCATCTCCGGAGACCAGGGTACTATGGTCTACAGCATGCTGGAGTGAGCTGGTGGATACTGAAGAACATGTTGAAAAATCACGCCCAGTAAGCTTGTTGCTCATTCGAGCCATGACAACTACTGCACGCTCATTCAAAACCTCGTTTGCGTCACCCAGTTGATTAACAGCCTATAGATACCAAGTTCATTAATGTTAAGTATCATCCATTTATTCATTTTGTATGACATTGTCTCATGATTTCATACCTGAAGAAGTTCTCTTTCACGAGCCCCCCTTTGAGGTTGAGGAAGCTGGTTTGTGCCAGAATCTTCAGCATTAACAGCGGGAGGTGCAAACATTGACATTTGAGGCACTTCATTGAAGTTGAAAAGACGCCAATTAATCAGAGGATCGTGAACAAAAGCCTGATCACAAGTATAACCAACAATTAGCGTTCTTACTCTGTCAACTATATAGGAAACGGAGAAACTTATGCATATCGACTAGGAGTTGTTTGATATTCAAAGGTCGAAACTAATGCTAAAGTCAAACTGGGCTCTTTTTGAAACAGATGCTAACAGTTTCAGTCCATACCTCCATCATGGCCATTACACTGTCCTTATTCGTTCGGAGAACTTGCATCACATTTTCACAAGTAGAACGAAAGTTGCCCTCAATACCACTAACTTCCATAGCTTTCACGAGCATTCTAGTCAAGCGAAAGGGAACCTAGACAAAGAATTAAAAATGAAATAAATTAAACCTGGATTCAACAATAAACCAGTAGAGGATAAGTAGTCATATTGCAGGAGGTACCTTTTCCGGAAACTTCTCACGATTCATTGAAACTTCAAAGCAGTCCCCGAAATCAATGTGCAAGATTTTCCCACTGCACAGTGACACCATAACATGAGATACTTCAACATCAAGACTGAATACGGAAAGAACAATAACAGGCATTTTCGCTCACAACAATGTTGTACCTATAACGGTGCAGCATCAGATTACTTGGGTGTCGATCACCTAAACCAAGAAGGTAGCCAACCTGAAACCAAGAAGTTCGTTTTCAACCTCGAATTTGAGTTTACAACAAAAAAAAATCAAAATGAAAGGTAAAAAAGGTGGAAGACCTCCTAATGCAAGGGATGACTGAAAAATGTCAGTATTGACAAATTAGGGATTTCAGGAAAGCATTGGTCATGTTATTGGCCTGGTCCTTACATTTATGGATATAAAGGTTTATCATGATAATGACTTATATAATCGACTTTATCGGCAAAGTTTCGCATGATAAGGCGAGAAGATAAAGAAAAAGAAAAAAAATACTTGAACAACAACCGTACAGGCATCTTTTGCGCATCCAAATCGGAAAAATTGGGTGCCATCATATAGCTTTGTACCAAATTAATCCCGTGGATACATTAATTCAGAGGTCCACGATATTGACAACTCATGAGATGCTATTTTCTCAACATACAATAGTCTTATAAATTCACATAACATGTATATGCCCTAGGTTATATCTTGGAAGACCATCAAACAGCCGATTCCACCAAAGCAGGCATTGCAAGTGGAGTCCAGACTCCAACACATATCTAGAAGTGGCCTCTGACAACTTGAAACTATATAGATTTGTTGCATCATATAATGGATTCTCCTAGATTATTGTTGAGCACCAAAAGCTTACAAAACAATAATCAACTGTGTTCACATCCAGAAATCCTTCTTTATATGATCAAAATCAATTCTGCAGTTTCCAGTGACGGCATAACCTTATTATCTGGAAAGTCTGAATTTACTTCCATTTACTTAGGCATTCGGAATGTAAAGAAGTGGCCGTGATTTTAAAAGCAAAAGCTAATAGTATATATTTAATATAGTGACGGGCCTTACTTGGCTTTACATAAAAGCTTTGTGAAACAGTACAAGGTAACAACATACCATACTCATCACTGCCAAACTTCGGGTATAGTTCGTCCTTCTTTCCAGCCATACCTCAGAAGTGCGACTTTTTAGCCAAAGAACCTATTAGAAACAAAAGAAAAGTGAAATCATTTGCCTACTGAAAGAAACACAAAGTACAAAGAAATATGTGCTATCAGGATTTTGGATGAATTGATACCCTTGAGAGATCATTTCCCTCGGTGTTTTGCAAAGCATACTCAAATACTTCAACTTTAGCAATGAGTGGTAAATGATCATAATCTGGAGCAAAACTAAGCATATACTTGTGCTCTTGATTTAAAGTAATCTGAAAGAAGGAAACAGGTAAACTTAAGACTGATACACAATAACAAATGATCACTCTCCACATGAGACAGATTTTAGTGGCTTGAAGTGAATGGTTATCAAACTTCCACTGACCTTTCTGGCATCCCTGTACTCCCTAATGAGTTGGTGTAAGGTGTCACAATTAGGAACCCATCCAATCAACCCACTATTAGGAGATAATGGAATGACATCATATCTTTGAATTGATAGGTCCTTTTCAGCAGTTTTTCTAGCATTCTCTAGAAGAGTGTTCACCAAACCAAAAAGCTGACAAAAATGAGAACTATGTTATACAGCCGCAATGGTTCAAATGTAAATAAAAATGTAACAGAAGTAATCACTAACTTTGAGCACCAACCTTAGAAAAAAAACATTGAAACAGAAAGGGTATACCTGCATGACACGTTCATCTTGGCGTAGATCTTCATGCCCCTTCAACAAAAAGGCATAATCTTCACCATCACTCCCATGAATTGTCAGTTTCCGGGGTCGCTGTTTAGAGGTTATCACAACAAGCTGGGGTGCAAATGATGCGATTGTCACCACAGGTGATTCTGAGATGTTAAAACAGGAGTCAAGCAACTTAGGTTTATAAGAGAAACATTTTTGTCAACCAATACATTCAATTTACCAGCGCGGTATGTCCCAGGAACAGCAAGTTCTAAATTGCGGCACTCTAACAACTCTGGAGAAACAGACTGTTTTCACACAAATAAAAAGTTAGAGCCATTTTAAAATGGGACGATATTAGAATAAAGTCAAACATTCTTGCCTGAAGGTCCAGAGTGGTGAGACTTTGAAGTTGTTTATCTATCCGTCTGAACACATGATAATAAAGATCCCAAGCCTGGCAAGACAATATCACCAAGTTTTTGACAATTTTTGTTGATCAGCATTATTGTTCTTTATCATCATATAAATGTAAGCACGTATATATATATATATTTTTCCTGGTGCTAGTGGGGAAAGATATGTCATTGAGCACAAATCATACCTGGGTAAGCTCACCATCTCTTCCAGTTTGCTTGTACTTCATGCAACACTCATAGGCCTCTAACAATTCACGACGATATGCCTGAACAGATGAAGGCAAATAACTGATTTAGAAAGAGAATTCAAACCCAATTACCTAAATGATTAAAGTAAGAAGTCAGATTTAAAATTGACGAACATATTTTTGAATTGTGATTATATGACCGATCTCATTAGGAATGCTTGAGAGAAAGCAGACTAGGTAGCTAGACAGAATTCAATTAACATGCATAATACAAACAACATACAATACGGGAGTACACGCAATTGCTATGTACAACCTCAATAAATGCTCTTTCTTTTATGGTGGTGTCATTTCTCATAGCCCCTTCTTCAAGCATTTCATGCAATGGCTCCAACACCTTTAACATCCCTTCAATATTATGTTCACCGAAATACAAACGGCTTGCTTCTTCCAAGGCCTCATGCCACGTCTCATGCCATAGGATTGCGACCCTAATAAGCTCCTTCGATACGAGTTGTGCCTGTACGGAAATACATATAACAAACTCGTTGGACCAGAAATAATGCTGCACAACTAACATGAAGAAAAGAATCAATTTTTTCACCTGATCCACAAGAACACCACTATGTTGTCGAACTTTGTCAACCACTTCTTGTGCAGCCGCCCTGCGTAAATTGCTTATCGATTTACATGCTACAAGAAGAGGATACATAAGAGCCTGCAAAATATTTGAAAATGGTCAAAATAGACTAAATTTGAACCAAGAGGAATCTAAAGTAATTAGTTCTATGACATGTTTGATATAGTCAGACACCCTATATAGTGAGTGCACCCCAGCTAAAATAGATAACTCAGAGGTAAGGAATTGCAGTTGCACCAACACCAAGGCACAGAATACAGATGCATAATCTCAAAAGATGAAGGCATGTTTTTACATCACTGTGCTACTTCTTGCAGGATTTTTCTCATCAGCTTTTCAGGTGTACCGAGAATGGTCTTTTTCAAACATCTTCTAATTCTAGTCATAAATCTAAATAGCATGGAATATAGCTTCTAAATAAGACATAAATTGCTCAGTGAACGAAATTGCTATCTATACTTTTATTTTAACTAACAGTGCTCTTAGAGTGGATGACCAAGAACAAACTTAAGGTAAGTGTAAGGCAAGATATAAGAGGTGCAATGACAACAGACCTAGATAAATCTGCATCAACGTGAAACTGAATCAAAGATGAGCAAATGAAACAACATGATTACTAAGAATATTACAAAGCGAAAGTAATCTCTGGTATACTTGTCTTGATCAATAAAAGCAATCTCTCTCAACTTATGGATTTATTAACAACTCAAGTCAATAAGCCATAAACCAACCTGAGGATGATTTTGACCAATTCGCACCAAAAGTGACTGTATTAGTTCTCTGACAGCATGGTTATTTGAATGTATCCTGGCAATTATTTGAGGTAGAACAACCAGCCATGTGTTTATATTTACATGAGCGAATCCTTTCTGTAATGCCATTTGAACCTCTGCTGTAGCTCCATGGTTAAACCACAGAGTGAGAAGACGGAGTATATCCTAAAGCAAACAGAAGAATCCAATGAAAATGTATTAGAATCCTAGAGCAGTGAGAACCATGATCCAGGAAAAGCATTAATACCAAAATTCAATGCAAATATTAAGGTACAAATACAAAATCTATAAATGGAAATCATGATGAGTAGATGATTGAACTCAAACACCACAACATAAGAATTACAATGGGTTCTTCATAAAGATGATATTTTGAACCAGGGACCATTGTTACTTCATGGGATTTTTTTTTATAAATTACCCCAATGCATCTTTAACCAAAATTATTGCCAGTATGACCTTTTCTTGTCCCATATGAAAACTCACCTCTACCACTTGACAAGGCAAGAAGTAAAAAAGAACAGAAAAAGAAGCTACATTATGGTTCTTGCATGAACACAAGTATTTAATTTGACGGCATCACTAGGGTACAAAATCATGTTCAAGTGTCAGCTTATGCCAAAGTATTAAGATTTCAGTAAGTGAATGATAATATGAAGACAAGTTTGAACATGATAACTGGGTCCTTCCGCTTATGGTAAAGCAACCAAGTTGAAATACAAATCAAAGGAGCCAAGTAATAACAAGCAGTATGTGAGGTCCTAAGTTAGAATCTTGGTACATACAAATAAGATTTGAAATTAGGTTAGGATTAGACTAGGAATTGCTGATCAATAAATTAATATATAAATAAATAACAAGCAGTATGTATAACTGTACATCTAGGAAATCACATTTTCAAAAAGAAAAGGTGCAATAAGCTCTACCTGTAGACTGTCATCAACGCCTTTGGCATTTGCAGCACATGCTATTGAATGAAAATATCCAGTAACAGCT
>JAYMTO010000720.1:0-10932 GCA_036898065.1 California macrophylla | reverse complement strand
ACAGCATCACCCTATGAAATGCGGAGTTCGCAGGATTGTATTTTAAGATGTAGTGCTCACGTGAAATCATCCCGATATATATATGGTGGGTCTCAAGAAAAAACCACTCATTATAGTACAAACTAAGAATCAATCTGCAACACATGATGAGTTGGTTTTGATGGATGAGATGCATTTGAGCATTGATAACACACTAATGTAAATAATTGTAAATAATTGATGTTTTTGTAATTGGACTCAACCAAATAATAAATATGTATATCCACTAACCTTTTCCATAAATACATTTAATACCTACCCACTAATCCGTTTTCATAAAATAGCCGATACTTTTTTCCCTCTTCTTCTTAGTCCTGTTTCTTCGTCTACCTTATTTCTTCTAAGTTTATTTCTTTTCTTCGCTTCCTCTTTTTTTATTATATTCACATTTGTACCTTAGTATTTCAAATCTTCATATTCTTCAATGGCCGCCACAATTTAGTCAAATATAGAATCCAAAGAACGTATTATTATTTCAATGACAAGAACACCATCCATAGTTTCACCATTTCTTTTTAATTGATTGACTATAGGCAATACATGCAAACATTAATCAGAAACAGATTCAGACTCCATTTTACTCAAGCTTACAAACTTACCTTGGACGTTTTGTAATCAAACCCTTTTTTACCTTTGCATTTCCTATGAATGAATTCCCTAAACTCTTCCATACTTGTTTTGTTAAAGTGGCACAAAATATTTTCTCTCAAGTTACTTCATATGAATGTACTCCTTGGTATATTCAAAGCAAGACATGCTTGTCTTTCTTCCTCGATTTCCTTAGATTTTATTTTTGAATTTGTGTCAATCTTTCCTCATTTTCACCTTCAACTCCAGTATACCCTTTTCAAGAATTTTTCATTCTTCTTGAGATCCAAGAAGCATCTTCATTTAGATGTTCCATTTCCCATAATATTCTTTGGTTAATTGTGGGACACAAGCAAGAGGACCAGAGAGACCCATTTGATCGAACATCGCTCAGATACCAATTTATAGAAATATAACAGAGACTTGAAGAATGAAGAGATGAAAATATATAATAAACAAAACTTAACATCTGTTTACAAACCATTTACAAAGTTATTGATGGTATAAATGGTGACTCTCCCCTACAACACGTACATGGATGATTCTTTACCTTCTAAACAAAACAACTTTTCATACAAATAACTTGTCATCATATGTAATTTCATTTAAACTATTTTCAACAAAGTCATCTTAAACAATTTTTAAGATGCAATAATACATTATTTTTAAAAATAAAAAGACATAAATGCCCTTTGACATGCAAAAGTTTAGTTTTTCCTCTCTTTCATTTTTATTATCTTTTATGAAATGTATATTCTTGAAAAATTAGTGCATTGTACTATCTTCAATTATTTTAGAAAGAGAAAGAGAATTGACAGAGTTTTTATCTAATAATGGTGATTTAAAAATGTCACAAAGATGGAGTGTATATATGAAATTCCCACATTTTGATCACCATAATGGCATTCATCTAAAATATTATTTTTTATTAGACATGGGTATTTTGACCTTTAAAATTAGGTTATAACGTTGTTAAATGAATTGTCTACAAACACAAAACAACATTTTAATTTTGGGAGTAATTACAACCTTTGAATGTCACTTTCTACAAATTAGGTGGCAATTGTCCAACTATTATCGAACTAGAAGGTTTGGGATAATTGGAAATGCAACTCACCTCCTCCATACGTAACCCTATTTTCCACGATTTGAGCACCTCTTAAATGTCTCTAGATCCTTACACTAGATGCTTAAAGTTCACCGAACCACAAGTAACTAACTACACTTAGCAAGACAAATTAAGCAAACAAGCCAACAAAGTAGAACTAATTATGCATTAACCAAAGTGTAAGGTTACAAAATTAGCACTCGTGATTATGCAGAGTTAGCCCATAATCATGAGACTATCACCAATCCAAGACATACAAGAGGGCATCATTACAAGTAAAAGAGAAGAAATTGATATCTCAAACACTAGGTAGGAATCAATCCCAAATTCTCCAAGCAATTGATGTAGATGATGCCTCCTAGGCTCACTTCCAAAGTTCTTTAATGATGATTCTCAGGCAAAGCAAGCTTCAAGCTCTCCAATGGTGGAAAAATATCTCTATCTCTATATCTAGACTTGTATTTTTGGATTTCCTTTTTGATGAGAGAAGTAGGGGTTATAATTATACCAATTTTGGATAGGGTTGAACAGTAGCATGCCACCGGGCGTGTTTGGTCCAACACAACGCGTGTCGCTCAAAACAGTGACCAATTCATGACATGATGGTGTGTCATGGTCTAACATAGAGCGTGTCAATCTTACATGAGGGCGTGTCGAGTTCAATTTTATGTTCACTTTCGATAAAGCCCCAAAATCGCATTCTAGCCCTCCAAAATCTATCAAAAATTGTAATGTACCAGATAAAGCATTTGGCTCCATAGAACGGGAATAACAAAGCTAAAATAGTCAATACTACGTCCTTGTACTGAAAGTAGAGAAAACGTGAAAAAATAGACATTAAAACACATAAAGATGCATTCTATCAATAATTTGTCGAAATGAACCACTTTACTATTGATATCCTCGTACCGAGCCAAGTCGCTGCGAATGTTCTCCAGTTCCTCTAGCTTAGCCTAACTGAAGAACAAACTATTATCTGCGAAAAATAATAGGCAGGAAATTCTCGCATCTCGTCCCGGAGCATAGCCGAAAACACCTCTACGCACAAAATAAATAAGTAGAGATAGAGTGGATAACGCTGCCTCAAGTCTCGAGAGCATCAGACCATACGACTGACATCTCCATGAAACTGGAAAACAAAATTAGACGAAGACATGCAGTCAAAGACACGGGCTCCGCACATCCCATTTCATCATGTCATATACGTTTTTACTCTTATCAAGCTGCAAACAAAAATAACCTTTCTTGTCTTCACTCCTAATCAAGTGTAAGAGTTCGAATACTATAATAATATTCTGTAATCAGATGACCCAAGATAAGAGAACTCTCAGTTTCATAAATCACTCTTTGACAACACCTGCTTCACCTTATATGTTATTGCTTAAAATACATTTGCTCTGATATTAATTATAAATTTAATGATGGGTTTCACATATACGCATTTCGTGTCACACGTTTCTTCTTCTTTCTTGAGACGTATGTATATGTTTTACCATGACATGTGTACTTCGTGCTCTCAGACTCGGTGGAGGTACAGACAATATATTACCGCTATTCTATAATAATAAATTTTGAAAAAAATATGTTCGAAAGAGTCAAAAATTAAATTTTATATTTAAAAAAATTAAATTTATAAAATATTTAAATTTAAAACAAAAATATGTTTATCTTTTTCAAACTCGTAAAAATATTCGTCCGTTGTCAAATAGTTCATACAATCATTTACATAATAAAATATTCATCCGTTGAAAAATCAACTCCAAGTAGTCTGGTATATTTTCCCAATATAGCATCATTCATGTCATTAAAGCCTAACCTGAAATGATAGTAATTATTTACTATATTAATTGGTTTTAGCAGTTAAAATAGTAGTATATTTATTGTCAAAAGAAATAGTACTATAAATGTTATTATCATTAGGTATGAATAAGACACGGTTTGTTTGCATGCAAAAGTGATATTGAATTTGTCTACAATTATCCCGATCCCAACCCCAACCACCGGTTCAGCGAACCTAACACACTGTGCCAGAAGCAAGGTCTACAAATACATAGAAAGATCTATGGAAGTCATATGTGTATAGTATATATAAGAAAATAAGCTTGAGCCAGCTAATGAAGTTGAAGAAAAACATTTACTCAAATCAAATAAGTCGTGGAGGCAGAAGGAAGCTGACCTGAAAAAGGAAGTTGAAAAAGAAAGGAAATGTCGTCAACACAGAAAAAACGTAAGACAAGAAATCAAAAGAGTAAGGGGTGAGGTAAGGCAAGGTAACCATAAGATGTCGCCGGTCCCCTTATGCCACTATTTTGAAGCAAGCTAGTCATGATCCATAATGGTCTTAGTCAAATAAGGGTGCCTTTTTCAATCCAAAGAGAACAAAATAAATCATTACAAACTATTCGGATTCAAAGTATAGGGATGATGTAATTTTCAATGACTTGGAAATGAAAGTTCAGCTCACATAAACTATAAGCCTATTATGATCTGCAGATTCACATTTGTACCCTTAATGTGTACACTTGACTTTCTCTAGATATATTATAACACTTTTTTTGACATTTTGAACTACACGTTGATTTCAATTGTCCAACACCTCAAGCCACAGCCCAAAAGTTTCAACGTAAGAAAGATTATAAATAGACCATCTAGACATTGTGAACCAAAATATATATTGAACAATCTTTTAATATCCCTCTAGTTTGATTTCCAAATTGCGAGTACTTCTGCTTTTGCCATATATCAGAGCTAAAAACGGCCAAGCATGAAGTTTGGCAAGGAATTTGTGTCGCAAATGGTCCCGGAATGGCAGGAGGCCTACATCAACTACAACCATCTCAAGAAGCTCCTCAAAGAGATCCACGTCAAGAAGCAGGCCGAGCCGAGCTCACTCACGCGCCAAATCTCTCGCTACAGAGCTTTCAGTGGGTTGCTAATCAACAGACACGAGGTTATTAGGCCTGCCCAAGACCCTCACCATCATGATATCGAGAGCCAGGCTATTCTGGTCCATATCAACATTACGGGCGGGTCGGAGAATTTCAGGTACCATACCACGTGCCTCACGTCGGAGGAGCAGGAGCTGGAGTTCTTCAGGAGCTTGGACGATGAGTTCAATAAGGTGGACAAGTTTTATCGGTCCAAGGTGGAGGAGGTGGTCATGGAAGCTGAGGAGCTCAACAAGCAGATGGACGCTCTTATTGCTTTCAGGATAAAGGTCGAGAACCCCACAGTCTTCTTTGATCGGGAAGTTGAGATGGAGCGTCTCGCTTCTCATGTGGCGGCCTCTGCCGCCGCCCTGGCTGCTTCCACTCCTCATCTTGCCAAAGCATCCGCCAGCAGTAAGTATTGTTTTGCATGTTCATCACCAGGATCCGTGTCACGATCGACCGCCATATAATTGATACTATATATTATGTTTATATATATTATAGGACGGATTCATCGACGTATGGAATCGATAGATGAAGCGGCTAGCGTTCATGGGAAGTATGAAGGATTGATGAATTACAGTGACTCAGACAATATGGAGAGTAGTGATCGAAACGACGTTGATGTCCCGATTATTAGGACGCCTCCTATGAAGATATTGAGCAATGTGAAGTTGCAAGACCACTTGGAGTCTCCTCTCACCACCCTTAAAGCGTTTCTTAAGGTTTCAAAGAACACGGAGTTGAGCTTCACAACCGAGAATCTCAAGAGAGTAGAGGACAATCTCAAGTTAGCATTTGCCGAGTTTTATCACAAACTTTGTCTTCTCAAGAAGTATAGGTATAATTATTATTCAATATCTTAATCTGGTACATATGTTGAACTATTGGTTTTCGATATGAGCTACATAAATATATGCTAACCATTATTCAATATGGAAACAGTTTCTTGAATATAGAAGCATTTTCAAAGATCACGAAGAAGTATGATAAGGTATGTTGAGCATCTTCCTTCTATGGATTTGGTCGTCACTTTCATTTCCATGCTTTAACTATTCTAATAATTATTCAAACTTACAGATTACTTCAAGAGATGCGTCAAAAACTTATATGAAGATGGTGGATGAATCGTATCTTGGAAGCTCCGAAGATGTAAATATATTACATTGATTTCATTTATGTGTGTGTGTGTGTATATATATATATATATGATGGTATGTGATCTAATCGGATAAGTATATATATGTGTGTGTGTTGCCTTCTAATAATTCAGGTAATAAAGATAATGGAGAGAGTTGAGGCCACATTCATCAAGCATTTCTCAAACTCAAACTGGAGTAAAGGCATGGGGATCTTGAGACCAAAAACAAAAAGAGAGAAGCATAGAATAACATTTACAACCGGTAAGATCATTATATTATATATATGGTTTGACAAAAGTGTGTGATATATAGAAAAGTGTATATGTATATCAAACAAAAGTATAGTTCGGAAGCGAATTAGTGTTTAATATTATGCATATATGTAGGGTTATTTGCTGGCTGCTCAGCAGCTTTGTTGTTTGCTCTTATCCTTGTAATACGGGTCCGGAACCTCATGCATCAACCTGGAGCCTCCCAATACATGGAAACAATGTTTCCTCTTTACACGTATATGCACTAAGACATTATTACTTACAAAGAAAGAAGTTTTTTTTTCCCATATTTCATAAACTGATCAAGACTAATTTTGGTATTGTATGTTTTCATATATGTGCAGTCTCTTCGGATTCATAGTTCTGCACATGCTAATGTACGCCGGGAACATATTCTTCTGGAGGAAATATAGAGTGAATTACTCGTTTATATTCGGATTCAAGGCCGGAACCGAGTTGGGATATAGGGACGTCCTGATGCTGAGTTTTGGTCTTGCTGTAGCTGCTTTAGCTTGTGTGCTTGGGAATCTTGACATGCAAATGGACCCAAAAACTAAAGATTACAAAGCACTCACTGAACTCCTTCCTCTCCTCTTAGTTTTTGTAAGTTTCTTCAAGTAAAAAACTATGTCACTAATTTGCTTTGTTCGAAGCCTATAATTATATGTGTACTAATTACTATTTCTTGTTGTGTATGTGCAGGTTGTGATTCTTGTTCTGTTCTGTCCATTCAACATCATATACCGGTCGAGCCGATTCTTCTTCCTTAAAACTTTATTTCGAGCAGTGTTTGCTCCTTTCTTCAAGATCACGCTCCCGGATTTCATATTGGCTGATCAATTGTGTAGCCAAGTTCAAGCCTTGAGAAGTCTTGAATTCTATATTTGCTACTATGGATGGGGAGACTACAGGCATAGACAAAACACTTGCAGGAATCGCGATTCATTCAACGTCTTCTACTTCATTGTCGCTGGCCTTCCATTTTGGCTTCGCTTTTGTCAGGTATATATGTACACAATGAACCAAGTAATGATCAAATTGAGTCATTCATATGAATACTCTGTCTCTAAAGTATTTGATCGGTTATCCAATCTTTGTTGATACCTATATCTTTCAAATTCTTACGAATGATCTCTGTCAACATCTTCTTTTGGTCGTACTTGTGCTTTCTTAGACACCTTAAATTCTTACTTTGCATCTTTCGAACTATTATAATTTATGTTCTTCTATCTTCTCATTTATTGGCGTAACATCTACTTTGATCTAAATGATCTCGCATACTAAATATTCTTGAGTGGGAGCCATTAATTTGATAATATATGTTGCAACTAACATATCATAAATGTGTTCTATCAGTGCATGAGACGACTGATTGAAGAGAAAGATGAATTGCAAGCATGGAATGCTTCAAAATATTTCTTAGCAATAATGGCGGTGTGCGCAAGAACAGCTTACGCTCAGAATAAGGACAGTGTTGGTTGGAAAGTTGTTGCTTGGGTTCTGCTAGTTGGTGTCGGAATTTTTGTTGCGTACTGGGATTTGGTCTATGATTGGGGAGTTCTCAACAGGAAATCCAAGAATCGTTGGCTGAGAGACAAGCTCCTAGTTCCTTACAAAAGCATCTACTATGTAGCCATAGTAAGTGTCAAAGTCACGCATATTTTTCATCTTGAAATATATACTTATAACTATGAATTGAATTTATAAATAGTTTAATTTTAATATCTTATCAAAATTTGATAGTCGTATATGTCAACAGTTCTTATATAAAATTAATATTCTTATTTTTGCTTCATGCAGATAGTGAATGTTGTGTTGCGATTGGCATGGGTAGAAACTGTGTTGGATCTAAACAAGTTTGCGCTGCATAGCCAGCTCTACACTACCATTGTTGCGAGTCTTGAGATCTTTCGTCGCGGAGTTTGGAACTTCTTCAGGTAACTAATCAAATTAAATATGCTTGTTAATTTTGATCTTTTTGTCGTGAATATTTAACATTAACTTGTGATTAATTACACGAAATTGCAGGTTAGAGTATGAGCATCTGACGAACATTAGCAAGTTTAGGGCATTCAAGTCGGTGCCTCTGCCATTCAACTACGACGTCGACGACAAAGATGAGAGTGTAAATTGAATTTGCTAACAGCAATATATATGTATATATAAGCAATAATGTGAAGAACACATATATAGATGATGACTGATGACATTACTTTCGTGATAGATGGTGTGATCAAGAGTATATTAATCCTTGTTTCTTCCGTATGCGGAAAATAAACTCGATCCATATTTAGTTCTTTTGTTCATTATTTTCTCTATTTCAGAATCACAGTATGTACACACTACATATAATAATGAAAAGCGATATATTTCATGTTAATCGTTCTATTTCTACTCGATCCCAAACAATAACAACGTAATATATAATATACGTGTAAGGGTCTTGTCTAAACATTTTGACATTGTAGATACTCGCATTAAATGGAATCGGAAAAAATCAAAATGCATAAAAAAACTTTCAATTTGAGTAGTCGCATGCACCAACCGTTGGCAGTTGAACCGTCTATTTATGTCACACTCTTTCTCATATCCTACCATCTCTTACAGTTTTCATGTCATCTTTTTTACTCCCACTACTAGCTGAGGCGACTTACCCGACATTAAGGCTTCTATGCGTCAGGTAGGTTGTTAACTTACCTGACACATAAAAACATGCATGACGCGTAAGAGAAACACATTGGATAAGGTATCCAACCCGTCGCACCCATATATAGACGTCGGGTTAGTGTTTGAATCAACCTGACGCATAAGACATACGTTGGGCAGGGCAGACTAACCCAACATATGCATAGTATACGTCCGGTACGTTTTGTTGATCACCGATAGTTTTGTAAGTGTCATTGACCCATGTACTTACATCCTCCAAACTCATTTTTCTCTAAATAATTTTATTTCTAACTTGGTGTATCGTCATTATACTCCATCAAATTTTAAAAAGTACGATCATTCTTTCATATTTTGTTCAAATTCTTAGTTTAATTGAAATTTATAATATGGATAATAATAACGGTATTATTGTTTAAGATGTCCAATTATGAGTAAGATTGCTTATGTTGTATAGTTAGTTATTGGTTTTAGTTTAATGTTGTGGATTATATTAATATATATACATTAATTATGTTAACAATTAATACTATATATATATTGAGTTAATTGATTATTCGAATACAAATATTTATCAAAAAGTTGACGTGATGGTCGTAGCATAGATTAATCTTTGCTTTAATTGATGTAATTTGTTTGCGTACTTTTGTAAGAATATTATTCATGCATGCTGTTTTTTTAATTGGTTGACATTGAATACATGTTTCTCGAAAATAAAATATGGATCGTAGTTGGATGTTTTTGTTTAAAAAAGGATGTAGAATATTTGCGATGTATTATAAGTTCTCTTTTACTTTAAAAACAACTCTAACAAGGATAGTGTGAAATTTGGTTTTGATTACCACTGTTCGTGTAATCATTGTTGTAACGAATATTGGTTAAACCCGAGGATGATTTACAATCACTTAAAAAAGAAAGAATTCACAGTGATATGGATATATCACATGAAGATTACTACAAGCCTATTTCATAGGCACGTACATTAGAAGCTCAACAGATTAAGCTTCTTCAGATAATGTAAACTCCAGAAATCAAAGAAATTGAGTTTATCCGGTACTGTGTGACAATGACATGTATGATTAATAACTTTAAGTGACCCAATTCAACCTCCAAACATCCAATTGGTATATTGCTATTGGACTTATCCTAGGCTTCTTATTGTTTTTAATGTTTATATTCTGTTCATATTATTATTTATTTGATCTTATCAAAATAGTTACTGTCTGTTGAAAAAATCAGTTAAAAATGTGAAAATTATAGAACTGAAATAAAATAATTATCTAGGACTTTTTTAACATTACTTATTTAGGATTTAAAGAATACGAATAATCTATAATAATAAAAATATGACGTGGTTAACTTTTTGTTTGTATCCTAAGTAAATTCGTGTAATGTAAGTAACATCTATAAGATATTATAATCAACTCGATATAGTTACGTAACATCAACACGACAAACTTTTATAACGATTACATTTTTAAAGATTTAGTCTATAATAACTGTTAACTTGACAAAAATCTTCAGAAGTATATACTTTGTTGGTCTCGTGATTTTGTATGACATAATTTGACAAAATAATGTTTAAGAATTTCATCATTCAAAGTTCAAATTCATAACAATCATTAAGGCAAACCCATTGATAAAAAACCAGAATTAGGCAATGGAAGGAGAATGAGAACTAAGAGTATCTATAATAGGCTTATAATATAAGCGACATGATTGATAATATCGGTCTATATTATCGATCATGTTGTCGATGAATGGGCGACAACCAATACATGCACCAGCAACACACATCGGCGACAAGACTGATTCTATTTATGGAATTATTATTGTCGTCGATGGCACACCAACAGCTTTATTCCCTCTGACGCCTACCATATTTTTTTCTATAAATTTATCATATTCTTCTCAGTTTCACACTAGCAATTTAATTTCTCTCATTTTTTTCACACCAGATTTCATTCTTTTCCTCTTCTTCTGGGAGATGGTTGGTAACTGTACTTTCGATTATCAGAGTCCTCACCATCTTTTGTTGGCGGCCGATCCTGCATTTGTAGCGATGCACTAATCCCTCCCCCTCGCGTTCGCAGTGGTGCACCAATCCCCCTCTCGTTCGCTGCAGTGCACAACCACCCGAAGATGTAATGTGTGAGCGTGTCCGATTGGAGATCGTGTATCTGTAGTTT